>JTDE01004032.1:58129-77680 GCA_014338405.1 Paragonimus skrjabini miyazakii
TTGAAGGTGGCAAGTTGACGTGGTGTTCGCTGAGCCGGTAGGGGTTTTTGTCCGTCTGTGTTGTTTGGTACGCTGTCATGCTGGCTAAGACTTCCGTCGCGAGCAGCAGATGAGGAAATTTTCTGGTGTGTATCTGAATACGAGACTGGGGAAGAGGGATAAGTGAGATAGGTTAGTTTTTGGTGCAGTAGAGCCTGCCGCCGACACCGACCAAAGAGTTATGGTAGGAACATGAAACAAAATTAATAGTCTTTATGGATTACTAGTTGTGAGGGCAGAATCTATCTCAGTTAACCAGATCGTGGAAGAGAATTGGCTTAGGACGTTCCATACAGAGCCTTTGGCTCAAAAGAAACCTATCCCACAGGTTAGCGAAGCGAAACACGGATTCCGCAGTCTGTTGGTGGTCAGTCACAGATGGTGGTTCTGATCACACTTCCTTCGAATGGATTTCAGCCATTTGAGATACTGGATACACCCTTCGTATCCGTTGGGGCAGGTGATCACGTGCGCTTTCATTGGGATTTGTCCATAGTTGGCAGATTGGTGTCCACATACCAAACGGACAGCACGCTAGATTGACGGTATGCTGCCTGGGAGCTTATGTGTTAAGTTATCCGAAACTCTTATAACGGGTAACGCACTCCATGTACTGCCGTCAAAGATTTGCTGTTATATTGTGTTGGAGATCTGGATGCCAACCCTGAATCCATCACGCTGTGGTAGTGCTACCGCTCGTGCGCGTCTTCGTATTACGATAGTGTTTCGAGGGGAATTTTGAAACGGCTAGACATGGACGGGCTATTTTACTCAGTTTTACCATCTAATCAAGCCGGCGACTTGATTATCTTCGCGTAGCTCACTATCGAGTACACTTGCGTTCAACTTGTCTTATTTTTGGACCCACTCCACACTAAGATTTGTTGAATTTTACACCTCGTAGTTATCATCGATCAGTACCAATCGTTGACCGAATACATCTCCAAAGTATAATCTTTCAATGCCTTTGAAAGGTCGTGAAATTTAATGATCAGGCGTGATCAAACTGGAATTAGCTAATACATTCAGAAAGCTGTTCCACGCCACCTTGCACATCTGCCAACAGCTTGGTACTAGTAAAACAATTTACAGGACAAGCGACCTATTAATTGTACATAAGTAGACATGTACACATGCCGTCAGTACTCTACCTGCATATTTCACTAGTCAGAGTCTGCGGAGAAGTCATGTAAGGCCAGGTTGTCTACTTGTTCAGTATTGTCGTTATTGCCTGTAGTGACTAATGCATCGTCACCTTGGAGTCCTGTTAATCTTACACGCTGTGCCTTACATTTAGCATGCTCCGTTATTGTCAACACTACCGGCCAAGCCGTCCGAAGTCTCTTCCTTGTTTATGTCCCCGTCAGTTGCAGTGGTAACACTGCCAACGACTACTGCTGGACTCCAGCTGCTCTTACGTCAACACGCTGGTGTGAACATTTTGATTATGGATATGAATGCCCACGCCATATAATTAGGTATCACTCAGATAACGTGGTTAGTTTGCTCCTGATCGAATCGTTTCCATCGTCGTTGGCAGCTTTTGTTGCCTTTTCGAGTCAGAGCCGTTTTTACTCAACACTTATCGTAAACATGAATAGTCGCTGTTTCTCGTGGCAACAGAGCGTCCTTTACCCTATCAACGGCCATGGCATTTTTAAACCTGAGGGCAGCTCTTGGTTGAATTACCCGACACTATCTAGAATTGCTGCTATCATATAAGAGTTCTGGTGAAGTATGTCGATTCTTTTGTATAATCATGTAACTGAATCATGTAACGGAATACTTATTTATAGTAAGCTGTTAGTGATGGCTGCTTTAACGGGATTTTGCATTGAAGATCGGTTGCTGCAGGTGTTAAAGCGTTGCCCTTCAACACCATACTTCTTAAAATGGAGTGTGTCATTTCTCCAGCTACTTGTCCCAAGCGAACAGTTCTTAGGAACGGGATGGGAGGAAAATATCTATATATTTGTGAGAGGCTTCACATGCGGTCACCTTGTCGCGATCAACGGTGTGGATTACGCTATAACTACGTCTGGTTAACTCTCCACTGTCAACTCTATCACAACGAGACTGAACCTTGATGCAGTGTGACGGCCTGCGCATCTTGGTGAACTACTGGCCAAACTGGATTATATGTTGATCACACGGACAGAGTAACTCATGTCAGGCGGGCCAATTAATAGACGTCTGACAAACCACGGTCTCCCGGTCATCAAGATTAGGTTTAGTGGAATACTGGCATCCTTTTCGGGAAAATGTACTAGTTCCTGTACACTGCTGCCTTGTGATAGACTTTTGTGCCAGAGGCTTTGGGTGAGAACCCTAGTCGTTCTGCTGTCTAGATCTGAGCGTCCCGACAATATCTCAGCCTACACGCAACCAATAATTCTATATTGTATCGGCCGTCTCGCAGCATAAACCGAGATGCCCTTTTTCTTGCATACAGTAAAGTGAATAGGTGAAAACATGCTACTGCTGATCCCTCCCCAACTGTCCTGTTCAATCCAACTCTCAAACTTCTTCGGACTCCTATGTCTAGATATCTCAGCAGATACAGCTAATTTAATTGGCACTCCCTTGGTAAGTCTGATTTCCTACCACCCGGCGTCCGGTCTTCGTCGTCCCCTGTCTAAGCCTAGCATGCAAATTGCTGTAGGTGCTTTTAACATTCACACTCTAAAACAAATAAATCAGCAGACCGCCTTATTACAGACGTTAGATTCGTTGAATTTCAATGTCTACTGCATTCCAGAGATTCAGGAAAATAGTCTACGTTTGGAACCCACAACACCCACACTGTCCACCCGATGCTGGTTGTACACTTCTTCGACTCCACGGCTGACGCCACCAATCAAGCTGGAGTAGGTATAGTCCTCGGCACGATGACCATAGCCGCATTACTAGATTGGATTACAGTAAACATCATACTCTGTATCATCTGCTTGGCAGGTCGTACCAGGGGCAGCTTGTGACGTAAAATCTGCAGGACTCTTTTCATTGTGCCTATTTATGCCCCATCTGACAGTAGTAGTGTTGATATCAAAGACACCTTTTACTTGGATGTGATCGATCTCCTTCAGCTAGCATACGGTTCTGATATAGTCATTCTGGCCGAAAAAATGAACGTCCAGGTCGGCTGCCTTGGCGAGGTCGATTCTCGTTTTGATGTCATCTAAGCTAGCGCAACTTTTCTCAGCTACTGGTGGACGGTCGTTGCAACTGTGCACCGAGTACAGGCTATTTTTAACCAGCACTAGTCCTATACATTATGTGCGTCATTGTTATGTCTGTCACCCACCTTCTCGTTAGGTGAAATGGCGGCTAATCGGGCTCAACGGTATAAACGTTGCCGCTGTTTGGCTGGTCTGTCTGTGATGTAAGTAAATTCAATGACGCGGGGCAGTGAAAGCCATAAGGAAGCTGTCTTGTTGATGACGCTTCACTTTCACTTGTAACCCAGTTGTTCGCAAGTTGCAGACAACTTGATATTGCATGTCCGAATACAGACGGGACTATTTTTAGCTACTAGGTCCCGTCGCGTTCTTTCCTCTTCTCTCCTCCTATATAGGTTTTTCCCTTTCTTCATGGCTGTGTAGTTGCTAAGTATCAGGGAGAACCATTGCTGTCTTGCTGTCTTTGGTGATAGTGGTGGTGCCTGAACATGTTGGCTTGAGGTATGACAGTGGTTATGTAGACTAGTTTACGACGCTAAATAATAAGTTTGTTAGATCAGGTCTATCGTCTTATCGGAGCGTTCTTCGTTTATATCTTGGTCTTGATTTGTTCTCTTCTTTCGGTATGTGGCTGAGTTATCCATTCTGTCCTTCCTTATTCAGTTTAACATTGGACCCGCACTCTAGTTAACTTTGAAAACAGCAGATACTGGTTTTGCAGACATCCCTCTAATTTGTTTCTGTTCGTTAGGCACTCATAAGCACAAGAGTGTAAGCAAAGCTGATTTCATTCGACAATCCGACGACCAGTGTACTACTTAGGGGCCGATGGTGAAAACCTTGGCCTCGAAGCTTTATTACGTGAATTGAAAAGACATAACGTTATCAACAATTTGTTTCAACCACTTGCAGTATTGCTGACGCGGTCAACAAAAGTGGCAGAGGTTCATGCCACCTGTACCCGGTCTGTGTCATTTATGGCGTCAAAACGACGCTCAGTAATCGCTGATAAATAATGCATGTGTGTATTTTGTTTTGCTTTGTTATTCGGAAACGTGACTTGTTAGCGACGAAGATGTAAACAAACTTGTTGTTTGGCCATCGTTGTCTCCGTTAACTAGTCCACATCAAATGAGACGATCGCGTGAGCAGTGCAATCGTTCACTGGCGCATACTCCAGAACGCTGTTTTTGTTTGGGTCACGTACTCCGCATAGCAGCTGAGCATTTACGGTACCAGGTATATACTAAGACCACGGACAATCAGATGAAGCCGCGTGTTCACACAACAATGCGGTCACTAAATATGTGGCAGTTAAGCATCAGTGTGAACCACTGATGTATTGCTGTCTATGTTGATGATGATGAAATATGAAAACCGAGACTGCCCCATTGAGTAAAATGGGTAGGTATCACTTGCCGGGCTAGGATCCTCGTGCGCACTGAAATCACTGACTGGGAAAGATGTCCGAGATGGCGGCGTGCCGCAGTCAATGACGTACCTGCGTTCACATCATCTCCAGTTCTTTTGCCTTGACCTCCTTCATTTGTTAATCTGCTCTTTTTCCAGAACAGCTTACGTCACTGTTGAGGTGAGCAGCGGCTCGATCCGTATAAACTTCTGGCCAGACTCAAGATCGTTGTGTATGTATAAATGTGGAAGGTCACCTGAAGTGGTTGAAACGTTGAGCGCTACAGGCTGCTCGCACCAGCGTCTTCTAACTCCATTAATTAAAAATGTTGAACATGAAGTTCGAAGTTCCTACTAAATCCAATGCGAATACTTTGCACCTGACTTCGAAACTTGTTTCGTTAAGGTATTCATAGTCGACACTGTTGGCGTATATGATGATGAGGGGGTTCATTCTCTATGTTCTCTAAGTAGTTTTCTGATTACTCACTATTACTTTGTAACTGATTCTCCCGGGTGAATTTGAAGGCTGCGAGTTGTGGGACGTAAGATATGTTATACAAGAACGTTTCGCTTCCTTCTCACCGATTACTATAACTGAATTAATGCAAGCCATTTTTTAATGGACCGATGTACTATCGACAGACAAAGACAATTCGTTTAATATTGGTAAATCAATTGGGTTTTGGACCCAGTGGCGTAATAATGTTGTTGCTAATGATGTTGGTATTGAGGTGGAAGTGTCAAAAATGTGGATCATTGGCTCGTTGGTGAAAGTTCGCGGTCAGAATGACAGGGGTAATAAAAGTTAGAATGGTGAAGATCAAAGTGGAATTCCAAAGGAAGGTGTGGTTAAGGCAAGAGTAAATGTGAACAGATATCGGTGATAACACAGCTCATTGAAGTAGGAGTTACCAAGGTAAAGCGGGAATGAGGGACATTTGCTTTAGCATACAAAATAATAATTCGTCCGGTGTATTGTCACGCCTTCCGTGGATTTCAAAGTGTGCCGTGTTTTTGGGCGGTATGTTTTTTCTAACGCCGTAGTTACGTCGATTTTGTGTCTAGTTCCTTTTAGATGTTTGATGCTGTCCTTGGAACAGGGCACTCATTGCTGCATTCTTTACTGCAGACTGCCTGCTTGATATTGTGGACAGTTACGCATACTTGGTTAGCACTATCTTGTCAGTCTGAAATATTTCTGATCTGGTCTGCGAAAATAGCATTGCTGATCTGCGTCATCAAAATGACGTCCGGTAGTCGCTGAAAGACAAGGTATATAATGCTTGTGTGCCCTCTGTTTCGCTTTATGGTTTGGAAATGTGGCTTGTTTGCGACAAAGGTGTCAACAGGTTTATTGTGTTCAGCCCTCATTGCCTCCACTACTTAGCTCCCGTCAGTTGGGATGATCTCGTGGACGACGCGGCTGTTCCTCAGTGCGTATTTCGGTGCTTTCGCAATGTGCTATCTGTTGATCCGACAATCAGGTTGCATGGTCCGCGGTGTCATACTTCGCACGCTAACTAAGCGTTTACCACACCAATAGTTTGGTAAAGCTGCGAGGTGGTGTAGCTGTGGCACGTTCACGAGGTGAAGACCTGGTTAGAAACGCGGTCCGAGATTGCATTGTGGCTTACCTGCATCCGCAATACTTCTGTCTAGCCTTGTTTTCATCCACTTGGATATTTTTCGATACATTCTTCATTCCGGATATTTCAGCGGCTCGGGCAACAGTATCTTGTGGCCTGGTTCATGGTCGTCATAATTGAGTGAAAGAATTGCAATACCGAATCAATCAGTTATTTTGGTGATTCCGAAGGTACTGGTGAAACCATAGATCACGTAATTGGTGGCCTAGGTTTGGGGAATGGGGTCAGCGTCGTCTCCTCAATAAACACGAGTTTTGTGGCGTCGTGCGTATGTTTGACTGCTGGCGTAGGGTTATATCTGATGAGATTGAAAATATTACCCCCTCGTAAAGTCAAAGAGAAAAAGATTTTTATTTGATATGGTTACAATACTAGGTTTGGGACTAATTGGCTTAACATATTTATCAATAGAACGCGAAGAGTACCTATGTCTGACAATGCTTCCTGTGATAGTTGTTGAGTATACGGACGACATTGCTTTACTCGTTTTTTTTGCCGATAACATGCATATCGCCCTGAACCGGTTAAATGATATGATTAGTTTCGCACTTTGCACCATCAACGTGTAAAATGTTGTTGCAAGATTGGCTTGACCTTGACCCCATTTTACTGTTCCAGACAGTCTGTTTGGGACTGTCGATCACTACACCTACCTTGCTATGTTGTTGATAAGGTCTCCACGGGAACAGCAAAGACGCTTTGTGCGTTCACCAATCTCTCTCTCTCTCTCTCTTATGGCGTCGCAAAGACGTCTGCTTGTCGTCTAACGACAATGTTCATGGTACGCATGAGCGCTCAGTTTTGCTCCGTGGTTCAAGGACCTGGTCCATTTGTGTGCATCCAGACTCTCGATGTTCGACCACCATTGTCTCCGCCACTTAGTCAATATCAAGTGGGCTGACTGTGGGAACACCTCTACAGTCATTCGGCGCGTATTTGGGGAATGCATGAGTTCGTCACCTATAACCGAACTGGTGAAAGTGTACAGACTTCATTGATTGGGTCACGTGCTTCTTATGCCGACGAGGCGTTTACCGCACCATGCATTACTGAGTGTGTCGGAAGAAATCGCAAGGTGACCAAGCAATGACGTGTTCAGGAGGTATAAATGCTTTAAATATCTCGCTAAACAAGGTTGGTAAGCGTCTTTTGCCTAGTTGAAAAGTTCGCGACTATCCACGCCACTGGTTGGAAGCACTGTAGACACAGCAGTGTATCGCGGTCATTGATGAATATGTATTCTTAAGATTGTTGGTCCCTCTTTTTCTCTTCCTTTATGCACCATTGTTTTTTGTCTCATTTCTTCAGTTTGCTACTCCCTATATGTTCTCACTTATCGCTCCCCTTCTTCATGGACCATTGTCAGGACTAACGACAACCCGATCCATAACATCCACGAGCACAACCCAAAGCAAAATATAACGATGATGGATAGTCGTTCCTCTTGTAACTTATGGAATGTAGCAACTCCGCACATTCTATTAAATGTCATGCTTATTTGTCCATGTTTGTGTGATATGGATATTGACTCGCTTGGGTGTTTTCGGGGTATGCAATTCTAAACAATGGGCTATCAAATCCCTTTATCAGCAGACATCTAAAACAGCCCATCGTTCGTCGATCTCAGTTTCGAACGCAGTTCTAATGTTTCTTGACAAGAAATTTAATTGAGCGCGTGGCTGAGACCTCATTTTTGGATGCAGTAACAACAGACACCACGTGCGTGTCTTCTATAGGTTGGAACCTGTCGCATTTCGTGCAACATCTGCTGTTCTAGGTAACCCATAGGCGCATACCAACACAGGGCCGAATGGGCTACCCATTGCGGCCCCGTCTAATCGACTATAGCAAACTATGAGACAAATTTACATGGAGAGCACAAAGATGAAGTACTACTCTTAAGTAGGAAATTCTAAGCTACAGGTTATATTGAGTTCCACGTTCACTCATGATACCAATCACTTTATTAACGGGAGGATTTTTAAACAGTGATTGAACAGGGAAAAGTGGCCTTACGTTATGTTTAGTATTGATGTTCATGATAAAGCTGACGAAGTGAAACGTGTCCTTGTGCATAGTTCATCCGCTCAACTAGTCGTCGAGCAGGTTAGCAATAGGCGTATTGACCTTGGATAGTGTAGGTCTCAGTGGAACTATTTAATTGTTTGAGGGGGTTGTGGATTCGTGGAGTAACAGATTCTTTTGGGTTTATTTGAGTTAAGATCTTCCGATCATTGGTGCAACTTCCTTAAGGCTTTCAAAATTGTTCGTTCTGTTTGTGTAACTGAATTTCTTTGTCTAGCATCGATTTTGAATCTGAACTTGTCACATAAAATACGCTATATGCTGACCACGTAATCGGCGTCATTCATTAGTACCGCTTGGGTATCATTGTCTAGGTGAATTATTATTTCCATGCTATTCGTCACCTCGTATCGTGCGTTTACATGCACTACCGTTATAGTGATAGGCTGTATCAACAAGTCCACTTTTAAATCAGGTGGATATTTCAGCGTTTCTTGGTTCAAGGGACCCTAATTATTCATAGAAATATTTATGCTGCGTCTCTGCATGAATCGGATTATTCTTCCTAAGCGGAACACTGAATGTCGCCATCCAATAACACTTTAAGTCTTGATAAAAATTGTCTTGGGCATGCTCATAACGTGTTTACCAAAATTTTTAGAAAAGGTAGATGCGGTCTTTTCGTTTGAAAAGGATAATCTATTCGTATTTTTTCTCGCTCCTAGTCCTGTAAACCAAATCCCGACAAGAGTTACAGAACTTGATAATTGCTCTATGACTGTATTCTTCCAGTTTTCGTGGCACGAATGCCAGTTGCACTGTACTAATTAGACTAATTATGTCGTTCCATACTTCTGTAATCTATACCTTCTTCCTGACTGGTTTCTCTTTTAGGCATAAGAATTTATCTTCCGTGCAAAAGCCTTTCGTTTTAGTGCAGTAGAATTTCTCCATTGTATTTTCAGGCTGTGGAAGTGGCTTATGATTGGTCTAATGGACTCATAGTTTGCGGCCTTTCTGATTACGACTGCACGCATTGGCTGCTGCACTAGGACAATGTCCGAGGGAACACTTGAGTTGTGAAGGCCGTTATGTCGTCCAATCGGGGTATAGAGTCCAGCCCAGATGGGGCAGAGAGCACAAGCCAATGATTGGACCACATGACGGCTTTCACAACTCAAGTGTTCCCTCGGACATTGTCCTAGTGCAGCAGCCAATGCGTGCAGTCGCAATCAGAAAGGCCGCAAACTATGAGTCCATTAGACCAATCATAAGCCACTTCCACAGCCTGAAAATACAATGGAGAAATTCTACTGCATTAAAACGAAAGGCTTTTGCACGGAAGATAAATTCTTATGCCTAAAAGAGAAACCAGTATGGAAAAAGGTATAGACGGTGTCATTTCGTCGTTTATGGCGATGGCGCACACACCTGTTAGAATTTACAGTTTATGTTACCGTGTTGGAGCCCGCTTTGTCCAATGAATCGTATATTGACTGTGTCATGTTTTTCGTAGTCTGTATTAGTTTCAGTTGTTTTCACAACGGAGGTGCAATTATGCTTTTTGCTGTGCCATCGACTTCACTGTGTACGGTTTCATTAACTTGTTTTCCGTTAGGTTACGGATAGGTCGGATAATCAGAATGACTTCATTACACAGGTTATGTGAATGTTGCAAGTCCTATAGTATATTGTGTGGTGAAGCCACTGCAACGTAAAAGAAGTTACTTGGTACTCAGACGATGACATAGTCAGACCTGTGAACGCCCTGACTGCTTTCCAAAGTTGCCTTTCGCCTGCTTTAAGATACTCAAGTTCAACGTCAGCAACGGTTTGCTTTAATTGTTCGATATGAATTGATATTCACTTTGCGGACATAGGGGTTATACGAAACATTTAATAACAACACAGTTAACATCTCATGGTTTAGCAAAAAAATCATTGCAGTATGGGCTTATCAGCTGATCGGCTGTTTTAATCCTGTAATTGTGTTGCGTTTAGTGCAAAGATGCCACTCAGAGTATGGATGAACGGAGGCTGGCTGGACAGAAGCGCGCACAACACACGTTTAGAGAGTCGTTTGGTGCTATTACGGGGTACACTTTTAGAAAATATGTATTGGGGCTGGCAAGGCGATTGAGTTTGTTGACATGTCGCAAGTGCTGACGTTGGTCTGTTCAATGAGTAGGGTAACGGAGGGTACACTGGGATCAGAGTGACGTTCGTTTGAACGACACAAAATAATGACGTCATTTGCTATAAGTTCTGGGAACAGTAAGGCCAGTGTAATAACACAGCCCTTAACGGATAGTTGAAGATGAAGGGTAATTAAAGGCTTTCAGTGGCATACAAATGAACGATTGATAACCTTCTGTTGCTGTGTTGGATCCCAAGAAAGCAAAACTGCGGTGTTCAACAGATTAGGAAGTTGGTATATTAGTTGGTCCAGCGGATATGAGCGTCGTAGGACTACACCGTATCGTGATCTTTCACTTTTACAGAGTGAAAAACGTCGAAATTTTATTGTTTTTGCTTAATGGCTTCTAGATCTTTCCATCGTTTTTTAGTTCGTTTTGTGGGGTAGTATCTTACTGCTAAAGTTACATGCCACCATAATGCCACTAGTATATTTGCATACACAAACATCAGAGCACGCTAGATTTTTTTTACACGTGGAGCAAAAAAGATTATATTCAGTGGAACTTTGCAATACTTGCGGTACTTGTTGATTTTTGGCTTTCACCGTTGCAGATTAGAGACATCACATAGTATAATGTTTGATAGCGATGACGCCGATTATTACTTTCACGGTTAGATGCTCAGATTTCACCTACCTCGATTGCTTCTGTTTGAACTTGGTCAACTTGAAATTACTCAGCACACACGTGACACATCACAATATGGCAGTCGCTTGTGTACACACTGAAAGTTCAACGTAGACGTTCGGCAATGCAGTGTTTACCAGTTTGTAAGCGGTTTTTGCCTAACAACTACGGATTGAGACTGTTTCTGTAGTTTTTTAAGGATTTTGTTTATTCATCTTTTCTTTGTAGTTGTAGAAGAGCCACAACCGGAGCCAGAACCTGCTCGCCCTCGTGTTTATGTTCCTATTCACTTGAGGCAAGGTGATGCAAAGGTGTCTAAAGCACCGAAACCTAATGTCGAAAGCGCATCCGACTTCCCGACCTTGGATGCTGCAGTTACTGCTGAGGTGACGAAAAAAACTGACGAACACAAAGAGATTGATGATGGTTCTTGGGAACAGGCCGGGGCACCACGCAAACATACCCGTACTCCTGATACACTTCCTATTGCTGCAACCTCGGGACCATCGGCTTACGTTCCGCCCGCTCTAAGGCAAGGAGGGAGTTCTTGTTTTGCGACGGCTCGTAGTGAGTTGCACCTTGATTCTCGAGATACACGTGTTCGTCACGAATTTCCCAACCGTCATAGCGGCGTTGATCCAATTCGCCGCACTGACGGATTAAAATCTCTTGAGCCTCCGGATACTTCTTTTGATGATTGGAAACGAGGAGAAAAAATAAGCAGTACTGCACATTTTCCTGGTGGTTCTTCTTTCGCCAGTCCAATGTCCGCGGCTCCTCATTTTCCTACTGTGGGCTCCGCAGCTTCCGGTTGGGACAGGGGTGTAAACGTGAAAACTTTTAGGTGAGTTTCACTATGGGAGCTCTGCCCTTTTCGCTCGAAGACTTACTGAAAAACTGTTTCGACAAGTAGATTTCTAAATCCATATGGCTAGCTATCCTTGTGGCTGCATGCACACTGTTTTTTGTTTTGCGTATCGGTTGAAGTCTGGCGGGAGACATCGATTAACTTTACGTGTAACCTAATTGCGCGAAGCATTTTCCAGTTCATAACAATTGTAGATCTACTTAAATTTGTGGTGACAATGGTGTTATCTCGTTGGAGTTCCGAATGTGCCCTTTGTCGACAGATCGATCAATCGATCAACAGTTCGTACACTATGAACATTCACCTGCATGTAACTAGGTTATATTGAGAACATAAACAGCCGGAGACAGTTTATGTCCCGATAACTATATACAAACGTGGATGGCCGCTTACCATCAATTCTACTCTATCCCATCATGCAACTAGGGCGTCAATACGAGCCGTTTCTGAACACACGCAGACTTACCCTAAACTATTGCTAAATATTTCTCGTTGACGCGAGACAAAATGAACGATTTTGTGGCATTTGCCTTGTAACCCCTCTCGGTTGTCATCTTATTGACAAGAATGGATTTTGATCTTTTGGTGCGGGTGACATAATCGGTACTGCCACTTGGGTTTACAACCACTTTGGAGATAGTTCTCTTATCCAAATACTCGGAAATCGTTTAATCTCTTCTAGTTAGCGCTTACCGCAACTGCATGAAAAATTTGTAGATTGCGTTAGCTGTTACTAGTCTTTTTGGTTTATCTTGCTCGACGAATTGTTTCTTCAGTTGTCTAGCAAACATGCTGTTCATAAATGGCACCTGTGAGAAGATATTCCTTTCAAGCACTTTTGCCAGGCGAACATTTTTGTGACTTTTCTCTCCATTTTTCTTGATAAACAGTCACAGGTGGCCATTCATATTGTTTCCAAAAATGAGGTGCATATCAAACCTCCTTTTGTGCATTATCAACCAGAGCTTTGAAAATGCGTGCACTGACCGATAGTCGTTTCGTTTTGGTAGATCGACCCTGCGGCCGGACTGTCGTTTCTTCGACCTATTGAGCTGTAGAAAAAGGAAGTAGATCTTCGTTATTCTCTTATTCAGTCGTTTTAGTGTTGGAACATGGCGAGTTCAATTCTGCAAGTAACCGTGTTGAATTCTATGTGCTGTTAGCGGCAGCCAGAATCTTATCTACGTATCTTTTACAAGGCGGAGCCTTTTCCACGGCACGGGCGATTTTTCTCTACATGGAAACCATATAAAAGTTTGATTGGACTGGGTCCAACAGATTACCCATAACGATTTCACCAATCTAGCCATGCCTATCGTCCTCAAATTCAAACTTGACGTTATGTGTGCAAGGTTTAGGACTTCAGATAATCGGCAGGGGGTTAGAAGTTATGCTGGTCTGTAAAACAACAAATGTGAGTGTTTGTAAATAGAAATTTCATCAACTGAAAACATGCGCTCACGCGTGATGTTCTTCCTTGGTATGTTGCTACAACTCAAAACTGCCTTCTGGAAACGGTTTTTGACTGATTCCAATAGTTGTACGAGCCATTTCGCTATTTGGCGATGTGATCATGGATGAGATTCGTCACACTGGGGTAACTTATTTTTGTATTTTAGATAGTTCTTACAGTCATGATATTTGTCTGTCTGCTGGTCTGAAGTCATTTAAGTGTTACATTATTAAAGCTCATTGACTACGTAATTCGAATAATTTTTCATATACATTTTTGGGTTCCTCGGATGTCACCTTGTTTGGCACCCGGCAGAAACTTTTGTTTATCACCGAGGGTCGACAGCATCCTTTCAGTATAGTCTCTTGTCCATGAACACTGCTCCGGGTCACTTATCGGCTATTGTTCTAATGTCATTCACAGCTTCACTGTCATCCAGTGAGAGATAGTTAGTAAGCTGTGGTGATCGACCAGATAGTTCTGACATTGGTATGCAACAGGGGTAAGTTTTACTTCTAGTCAATTTTGAATATCGTCAAGAGTGGATACGGCTATTTGAATTGATAGAATAGGTTTTCAAACTGAGTTTCAGCATGTATTGTGGAAGTTTTATTGCGAGGAACAGAGAATTTCATTCTTGAAGATCATGCTTTCGGTTGTTTATCTGTAAGTTCGGCGGATTTGCTTATTTATTTATCCATCCATTTGTTTTAAGGGTAGATTGTAGGTATATCTGAAGCAATCAGGGAATCCTCCGGTTACCACGTGCTGTTCTTTGTATGGCTGCAGAACTGTACGTACTTTACGATACACAATGGAGAATGTCTGTTAGGCACTGTAGACAATTTCAAATACAGTTCACGGTATCCCACGAACTTCTCATTGCTAGTTTAACATTGTGCGAAGGGTTGACGCGGAAAACATCGGACGATTTGCATTTTTCGATTACTTCGTCAAAATTCTTGGATATTTATGTTCCTCTAGAAGTCGGATTTCCGCTTTGTTGAAACTGACAATTTTTTTAACTACTTCACTTAAAGTACCTGGGCCGCTGATCGCTTACGATATTCCTCGCAGACAGGACACATTTGTAAACCAGTTTTTCTGTTATTCACTTAAATGTTATCATTCTGATTTGTCGCACTACTTCAGTGTTTTCGATTTTTCAAAAAAAAATATTTTAGAGAATCTAATCGGGACAAAGCTGATTTTACATTGGTGCAGTCCAATCGTTTCGCAGGCCTGGGTGAAACTTGAAGAAATCGCCAAACTTCACATTGTACAACCGAATTCGCGAGTTCTTCCTTATCTTGATCAGGTCAACCGCACAGATTGTTCTCGTTGTTAATCAAATCGCTTCAACATCTCTTTGTCCTGCTTATTAAGTAGGACATGAACTGCATATGTACGATTCGTGCGTCTTATGAAACACACCCAAAGCAACATTGTCCATAGCACAGCCGTAGGCAAGCGTTTCCCGTGTGTGGTATTTTCATACTTTGACTCCTCTGTACAATGCGATCCAGGGTTTTTAATAGAAACCTATTTTTTTGGGATCATTTTCATGACTTTTTTTGTTGTCAGTTCTGACGATTTCGTATGCGGATGTCCCATTTGATTTTCTGCGTTTCCTGTTCATGAGCCATTCTTATTTTTGGACGTTCACTCTTGATCTTCCAGTAAGACCCAACGCTTGTTACTCCTTCTTTGCGTTCCTAACGTGAATATGATATTAATTGGTGGATTTTCAATTGTTTAATCACGGTAGACTAATTCGTAATCGGTTTGGGACATTCTTACTGTTTATTTGCCAGGGTTGGATTTTGTTCATAATGGTCTGTCAACTTCACATTTGGTGGTTCGTACCGTTGTTTATTTATATGCGCATGGCATAACGTTCTCCGAAATGGGCGTGCTAACGATATAATTACGTGTTATCTACTGTAGATAAGAGACATCATTTCTAACAGATCGCCTTGTAGCCACGTATGTTAACCCATCTACTCTTCGTGACGTACTTTTGATTACGTTGTTGGTATGAATGACGAGTTATCTGTTTTAATCCGTTTCTTTGCGGCTCCTGGGGATAAACGCGACCTCTTCCTCTTGTATTTCACGGCCAGGTAATCCCAGATTGGGTTTATATTTGGCGAGCACGCTGCCCACGGAATGGAATGAATTCCGTATTTTCTTTTATTTATCCTACAGCCTTCCAGTTATTCGTTCCTGTGTGGTAAGCGATATTCCGTAGTCTAGCACTGGCCGATGTTACTAGTTCTCCTCTCCTGTCTATCCAGATTGCTCCATATACATGTATAGAAACTCCGTCACTTTGATCAATGGGATGTGCGAGCTTCTCAGTGGATACTTAGTTTTAACTTTAATCTTCTATCATTGTATCGCAAAGTTGATTTTGACTCATCAATCAAAATGATCTGATTCCGTATGCGCCTCTCACACAGTTTCCCACAATCCAGTCCCATGTTTCCCGCCTCTGGACGTCAGCTAAAAATGTAATGCTCGTGCGCCGTGATCCTTTCCGAATATCATCGTAACATACTGGAGCCGAAAACTAGCATACTATATATGCAGCGTCGACCTGTAGTCATGTGTGTTAGATATCATTGTCTTGTTGAACAGTCGGTGCGCTCTTCCAACTCTATTTTTGTAGTTCCCACTACCAAGGATCTGTGTAACTCCCAAACTTTTCAAACTGGCTGATACATGTTCCTTCTGTCCCATTCACTGTTTCTGAAAGTCACTATAATATGGATGCTTCCATGTTTACATCCAAGTTGTCTACTAAACCTGATTCGGCTTAGCCATTATTGATAATCGGTCGTCGAGACATAGACTGCGATAAATAGGTCGCCCAGTTGCATGCCGCAACTCCAGCAAACTGAGTGGGGAGGATTGTGGTTATTGTGTCTAGTGTTGACTCCGTTCGACCTGGGTCCCTGATGATGGATATTGATTCGCCTGATCAGTGCTTATTGAGCCTATCACGACCGTGGACTTGCACAAGCGGCCTACCAATGGTACTTTCGGTTTAACGCTATGTCCGCGATTGCATGCCATCCATTTCCTGCTTATAATTGTGTATTCTTGCTACGTTTTGAGTGCTTATCGTTGATGTACAAGTTTGGACGGTGTGATCTTGGAGAAACTACATCTTAAGTTTACTTTTGGAAAAGACATGATCAGAATACTCGATGGTATGTTGGCCACGCTCGATTGGGTCGCTGTGTTTGGCACAAGTACATTTTGTTATCAATTGTCATTTTAGGTTGGCTTGGGAATAACTTAGCAGGTTGTCGCCGAAGAGATGTATATATGCTTATTGGTATCCGCTTTCGGCGTATAGAGTTGTTTACAAGCAGCTGTATTTCGACTCCTGTGGATCTTCCCAGCTTTGCTGTCGGAATGTACGTGAACTGTTTATTATCACATTGCTTTGTATCGAATCAAACCTTTCACGATGGCTGCAATTCCATAATGGAATCTCATTTTGAAGTCAGTGTTGTACTGTTTAAATTTAGACAGTGTAAAGTCTTGAAGGCGTAAGACACTGGACGGCACTAAGCCAGTCATGCTTGTAGGACAAACAAGAACACGGAGTCGACGAGCTGCCTAGCCAAAACGCTTAGCGATAAGAGTACTTTACAATAACAGCCATGTCTTGTTGATAACAGAATAATGAGAAAGAGTGCACCCATGGAGAAAATTAGCAGTGCTCCAGGCCGTTGTCCTTATTAGATGCTTGTTCGTCACAACAATTTAGAACGCAAGGTAACAAACCATCGGATGTTTGAGAATCTGCTACTACGTCGGCCACACTTTCAGCAGCTTGAGTTCGGGTCCGCGATTGTATGGCTTTTGATTGTGGTTACTGTTGGTCTATCTCAAATTCAGGTGTGTTACTGCAACGGACGATGCGTTACTCGTGATTTCTACGATTTTCCCTCTATTATTGTGAGGTTTTCCGTGTATGTGTTGGGTTGCATTTATGTCCGCGAAACTTTAAACCATGGTTATTATGGTGAAGGATTCACAATTCTTCCTGTACACTCGGTCACTCTGTAAAGCTTATCGGATCAGGTGGTATTTCCTATTTGTACGGTGCGTGATGTTGCATAAGTCGACGGTTGTCACTGCGAATTTATGATCAGTGTAGCCTAGGTGAGTCAAATGTGGTCTTTCGTTGGATTCCCTTTACTAATGTTCGACCTTGCGATTCCAACGTTGAATACTGATTTCCTAGTGGTCAGCAGCCGAGCAATTAGGGTGGTCTGCAATTGCCGAGATGATCGAAATCTCACTGTTCAGTTCGGATCTATGCACCAGGCAACCTCATTCGTATACTGCAGCGGCATTAGTTTACGTCACCTTTTTTGACCGTATTGGTATCGAGAAGTCGCATTATGATGGGACGATAAACGATTGAACAATGTTACCAAGCTGTATGCAATGGCTGACGGTAGTTGTTCACAACATTTTCTATCATATTTGCTTCGATATAGGTTGAGAAGACAAAATCCGGTTCTGTTGGCGCGTTAAAATGGATGCTGCCATAATTAGATTACGATGACAACGATCACGTGAAGATGAGAAGCGAGGACGAAGGGGTATATTGATTCACATACTTGATAAGTAGCCTATTTGTCCAATAAACATGACAGATGAAAATAGTGCCTAGTGAGAGACTAAAAGTGACAAACTCTACATAACTCCCCCAGAGTGCCATAGTAGAGAAAACATAAAGTATCTAAGGGAGCGGGCACTGAATTAATGGTAATGTTTATGGATTGCTGGTCATCTTGCAGTTCGGCCAGAAATTGTGTGTGGTTTGCATGAATTGGAGTGTGAAATAGTGGTTACGGAATAGTCAGTGTCAAACATGGGTTCAGTGGACTGAGTTCTTGTGAATCAATAGAGGGGACTAGTACACGCTGGCTGGAGGCGTCTTCAGGTGCAATATCTGACCTACTTGACAGGAAAGTGGGATCGTGGTCAACGTAAATGACCCTTAATCTGTCATTACTTACTGGGTGACATTCCGTTTAGGTTGACGATGAACGATTTGTTTTTGCGATCAGACACTCGATAGAACCATCAGTTGGAGGCTTATTCGATGTCTTAAACGAGCTAATGCGAAAGAAAAAATAACGAGTGCGCAGATCAGGGTGAGTCTGCTCACAACATGTTTTCCGTGGATTTGTTGCGTGTGATTGTTTAATTGGGTGACGTAAGTCGCTAGCGAATCAGGGAAAAGTCTCCCGGAGCACCTTTAGTGCAACCGTAAGCACGTTTTGCCTGGGTTCATCTAACATCTTCCTTTACAGTTTTTTGTAAGCCGAGGAGAAAAACAGGTAGGCGATCGGACAGCGGATGTTACCATCAACGCTCCAACCGTACCATTCGATAAGGGATAATACGCAACAGTTGTTGTTTTCGTGTGCGAGAACACGGTTCAGGTGTGAACCACTGATGTATTGCTGTCTATGATGATGATGACGTAAATTGAAATCCACGATCAGTAGTGATCGCGGCAGATACCAAAGTTCGAAATGCAGGATTCGATAAAACCGCATACGGGGATTTCGTCAACGTTTTGTTCAAGAGAACAACAGTGGGCAATCTCGTGAATTGGTCTGCACATGTCAGACTGTGTGTCATCGTTCGAAGGTGGTAGGAGGTCAGCGATATTGAGATGGACGTGCTTGCAACTCGCTTCTGATAAAGTGAGCTTTCCACGCGTAGTGATAGTATGACCGGCGTACTTTGCTGCGTTGGTATACCAAACATTGTTTGGCCAGATCACGGAAATCTTTACGAGTGCTTACTATAACGTAACATCTACTGACGAGATTCGTTGTGATGCGTGTGTTGGTGTGATAAAGAATGAGGGTAGTTAACAACATTAAAACAATATGCGTAAGCAACTGTTGTGACCGCAAAAGACGCTTGGCCTGAGAATTCGTTTATTGCATAAACGCCCATATAGGCCATGTCAAAAATCAAACCTCAAACGCGTATACTCATTTGCAAGTTAGTTATGCATTCACATCCATCATTGTCATTCGCCTTGTTGGAACTTCTGCCG
>JTDE01004033.1:30965-41253 GCA_014338405.1 Paragonimus skrjabini miyazakii
GACAATGAGGACGTTTCCTACCAATCCCGGGGGAGATTGAGAACATTGTCAATGAAGGCTATGAAGACATTTTCGTTGTTCATAAAGGGGGCCAATGAGTGATTCTGCAAAAGACCGGCAACCAGTTTGCAACCTTTGGGAGGACATTGCAAACGTTTCTTGCTTAAGGATGTCCTGAAGAAAAATTCATCTCGATAGAGTGTTCCCCGTGGTAACTACTTGTGTTGCTGCCCTCTGAAAATAGGCGGATTGTTTGGGCACTGTTTGAGTGTCCCAACAGCCATTACCACTGCTTTCAACAAGTCATTCTGTGGCGCACAGTCACAGACAGCATCACTGTTGTTTGCGACCAATACGGCGTCGCTGTTTCACTGACGTACTTTTGGGCTCCACCTGTTGTGACTTACTGAGTTGCTTAGTGTTAGAGTTTAAATATCTAAATGCCCGGTGAGGGTTTAAACGACTGAAACCGGCCTGCTTATTTATGAATACGTAGATCATGGACGCACTGTGGTATACCATCGTATGATCTCGAGCAAATCTGGATCCTCTTTCATAGTGGCGTACGGACCTAAATACTGATCTCTAGAACTGGTCCATGCAGATTGCTGTAAATGACATTTAAGTGGCATGCCGATAAGCGTCTTGCTGGCCGCTGTCAGCTTACTGTTTGTTGTTTTGATTATCGCCAACGTTCTTGGAATTCGCGAGTGGCTATGGTGAACGGTTCACTATCCTTCTATTAGTTTACACTTGTTAGAGATGTCACCGAGGCTGTAGCTCTGGGTCCCGAACGTCTGGTATGCAGTGTTTTGCACTTCGGGTTGGAAGGTGGTCGATAACACTGCGTCCACTTTGCGTCGCGTCCAAGCCACTTTACAGACCGTTTGCATCTTCCAGAATCCACAGGTCCTGCAAGTGTTATAGACCGTCAGCTTATGGTGGGGAGTGGGTTGTGTAAATTCTCGGTAGATCATTTGTGAGGATCATGGGGAGAGGCGTCTCATGAATGGAATTTTATGATGCCTCGATTGAAGTCTGGGGACCGCTTGAAAGCACTCGATTTGCACTGATCGTGCTCAGGCTGTCAGAAAAGCATTTCCTCAACTAAGGGGACGCGTCGACCGGGCGACGGTGGTCAATCACAGCCGTCCTGGTAGTCATATGAGAATGATCGCTACGAAATCCATGTTTTTAGGTAGTCAATGGAGATAAGTCATCGAGATGACAACGTACATAATCATTTAGAGTGCCTTCTATAACCAGGAATGCATTGTGTTGGAAAGCTACTGAGCTGTTGTTGCCGGTGTTTTTCTTGCCGACCTTTTTTAGTGAGACATAATACCATGACTTCTTTTCGATGGTAACCCTTTGAAGGGGACTAAAAGCTGAAACCGGCATGTAAGTGGACCTGCAAGCTCGTTCGTTTATTCTTTGAATACGTCTGGGAGGATACCCTCTATTCTCGATGGTTTATCAATCCGCGAATGTGAGTTTGTCCCAGACGTTATCTGTGGATGAATCTAGAGGCAGTGTGACGTGATATATGGCTCTGTTTAGATGTTTCAGAAAGTTGAGTGTGCTAACTACTGAAGGCTGTCGCTTGCGTAATATTTCCGCGATCACGTTCGCATTTAAGTATTCCTTTTTGACTTATATGACCTGGAATCGCTTCCTTTAGTTGGTATACTTACATGGTTGGTGACATCTGTTTCGGATGAACCTGTCAACGATCGAAGCCAAAGGACACCTGCACGTAACCATCACCACATGTGGCTCGCACTGCATCACTTGCAGTTTCACTCACATACGGCGTCTCTAGTGTAAACTCGAAGGAATAAGACTAGGGTGCGTGTGAGTATAGGCCTGTGTGTCTAGCTGGCCAATGCTGGTGAGCCAGTTGGTAACCTAGTACGAAAGTGAAACCTTTAGCTCTCGAAGTATAAATGAAGAGATTCTTATAGGGGGATCTAAACTGGAAAAAAATGCTAAAAGTATAACGCAAGAAGTTCTATATAGGGGTACTTATTACACTAAAAAAATAAGCAGGACAAAGTTTTAGAGTTGGACTGAGAAACATATAACGGTCATCATGCAATGCGTTGACAAAACTGAGGAGAAGGAATCGTAGAAGACTACAATGACACAAGTTTATGAAAAGGGGCGCAGGTGATTTGCCAGGCGATGATGTCCGTTGGACAATCCGTACAAAAAACGGATATAACCGATATGACCTACATGAACCTAACGCACTCACTGTCCTTTCACCGACAGTGTACTGTGAGTACGTTGATGACCTACCAATCCGCCACACCTAGCGCATTCGCGACTGCATTCATCGCAACAATATACGGTCGTCATCACGACCTGTGGCACCTATGGTTCCTCTGCGTGCCGCGCGCTTCGGTGCACGGCTTTGCAACCGCTACTCATTCGTCGGGATCCTATTCCTTCAGGCCGTCCCGTCCAAGGACAAGTCCATCAAGATCTAAAATTGATAGTACATTGAGGAAGACCTACTTGAGTGATATAATGATATCTTCGTTTTTGACCACCAGGATTTTTCTTACTTGCTTTCATCTACCCGTACAATAGATGTTCCGGAATCCGGACGTGTCTTGCTCAACGAAGCTGATTGAGTATCTACATGGCTTTCATCTCGTCCGCCCGCCAAAGTACCTCAGTGTTTGGGGCCATGTCCGACCACGGAATATCCAGGGTGCGTCTTAGATGGAAGCGGCTGAGATACTGTACATTCCTTTGATCCAGTTTCATTGCCGTACTGCACCGTTGAGTGACAGACTGTCAGCGTAGTATTCATTTTCAAGCTGTAG
Organism: Paragonimus skrjabini miyazakii; assembly: GCA_014338405.1. Classification (NCBI taxonomy): domain Eukaryota; kingdom Metazoa; phylum Platyhelminthes; class Trematoda; order Plagiorchiida; family Troglotrematidae; genus Paragonimus; species Paragonimus skrjabini miyazakii. The sequence continues at coordinate 33,800 of JTDE01004033.1, forward strand.
TTCTTTCAGGTACGTCTTTCAAAATGTCCGGAAGTAGCACTAACCTTCACTACACGAACTCGCGGTCCACCGACAGGTTTGTCGGCAGACTGTCACCTAAGTAACAGGAATCTGTGAGGCCATCCGCAATGTTCCCCTTGATATAAACCCCATGTGTATGCAGAAACCCACCGTCAGAGAAGGCTGGAGGGGAAACAATGTTTGACCTGTGTTGATATCCAATCCAAATTTAGATGCCGTGGTCGCGAGAGCCGTGATAAGTAGTTGAAATTCCTCGTCGCTATTTACAACTAGTGCACTATCATCTATAACCAGAATAATGCACATCGCCCAAGTACTTTGCTGAATTGGGGCGCCGAAACGTCGAGTATTCAGGAGGTGGTCATCTGCGCGGTATTCTACTCCGACTCCGTCCTCTGAATTTTGAAGACCAACTGTTAACATTTGGGTGAAATGTATACTGAGTTGAGTTGGGTTATTTCAAGCCAGTGACAATGTCATACTCATCAGAGGTCTATCCACACGACTACATCTTCGCTTTTATACCCACATGCATCGTCCCTAGGGTCTCACGGCTCACGAAATCAAACACCTAGTGAAGTCCACAAAGAAAGTACACAGAGGCTGGTTGCGCTCGTGATAGTTCAGGATATGTCAAGCAGTGAACACTAGGTAGATCGTACTGCGCCTCGCCAGAACACACAGATCCTCGGGGTTGTTTGTCTTCAAAACTCCCGTATTTAGTCGGTTCGGCAGGGCATCCTTCCAGCCGTGTTTTAGAAGTTTCTCTTGCCATCCAGTTTTAAAATTATGAGAGGATGAACTATCCTGAAAACCAGAGAGCTGCTGCGAGCAGCAAGTAAGCATTCTGATTACCCCTTGCTATTGTTTGGTACCGCAGGAATCCTTTAATTTTCACAGTGGTTGGGGTTTCTCAGGATGGGGTTTGGTAACCCAATTGGGTAGCGCGTAACATCAAATTGTGATACTTCCGAAACCGATGACGGCTGTCTCTTCAACACCCACAATGGCATACCCCTCAGGCACTATGAAGAAGCTAGATACGTTTCTTACGTGTTACTCTTCATTGCCGTGCGGCGTGACACTGTCAATGTAAAGGAGCACCGTGTGCCTTTCCCCTTTCATCAGATCGTCGGTGACCTGCTGAGAGCAAGTCGCTATGTCGATCACTTCGAATTAAATGCAACAAAAATTGGTACGGCTTATCAGCGGTCTTGAGAGCAGCGTAAACTTTCTCATTTTATTTGATGTTGATTTGATGGTATTCTTTGAATATCACGCTTGCAGTATATTTAATAGCAGAAAATGTTCTCTACCTATCCTCGGTTGTTGGCAGGGCTGTGCATTCAGTTGAATTTAGTGGTTGGTACTCTGACTGCAGTCAATTTTTATGCGTTCCCCTTGTTGTTTGTTCGTGACGACAGACGCAGTAGACGATTCGATGTAGCAATAATAAGGATAGGCGAACCGCAGTTTTTGCAGATGGTATCCTTCACCAGACTCTTTGTTCAGTTGCCTGGGGTAACTGTGAAACTGGAATCTTCCGTTCGAAACTGTAGAGCAGATCTCAACCTTCACTTGTTGTTAACTATCCACTCATCGTAGAATTTGATGGCTCAAGAGGGAAACCATGTGGCGCAGAATATGTAGGAGATTGATACAACTGTATATGTTTCTGGGCAGACTCCAGCGACCTTGCCTACTTAGGAGCAGTTTGGAGACTCGTAGTCCTCCCTTTTCCCCTCCGTTGACGGATGTCACTTAAATACGATACACTGATGGGAACACCACATAGCGTCGTCCTGATACTCCTCAACAATAACAGCTTTAAAGTTACGTTTATTAGAGAAGTAAGAAACTTGTCCAGAGTTTGATAATCTTCCTGTTTACCAGTCGATAGTGAAAATTTTATCCAGTGCGAATTTCCTCATTGGGTTTGGTGTGAAAATACGCCGGGATAGATACTGCATTCTCGAAGTCGGTTCGATTAGTGTTGTGTTCATAAATAACAAAGTTGGTTGACATTTCCAGCTTATTCGGCTGGTGACTCGCAACATAATCGAAAAACTTGTTATATATGCGTCAACTTTCTCACTGTTTGGATGCGTTTGTAAAGTTGGGGTCGACGTCAAATCGTTCTGGTCGCAGAACTCGTTCCATCTTGCCGTTGGTCGCAAAACGAACGTGTTGTGGCAAATAACCAACGTATGCCCAGAAGGCTTGCCAACGTTACCGTGGTTGGGGAATCGCAAAAGCCCCTATCGAAGGTTTTCTTGATGTAACGGTAGTATGAGCTACACAAAAAGCGCCAACTCAAACGAATTTAGCCTTATGTCACCATGACGATCAAGCTGAGGTGATCGTTGACCTTCTTTCCACTACTTATAATGGCTGATGTGCTTCGTGGGGTCTAGTGCTTCTGTTCAGCTATGGAATGTTTCAGTGTGTGCATCTTTGTTAAATTTCTTTGCAGTACTTGACCCGAGATTTTTGCAATCATCCACTATAATGGTTCGGTATCCATGCAATGTTCGCCTAGTTGCTTAGTTTACTACTGAAGTCCGGTCTTCTAAAACGGTAGCACTGTAGACGACACTTAGCATAGTTGATCCCGATTATGTCTTGGCACTTGCACAGCCATTGAAGTTCTTGTAAACTATTCATGATCAGACGTTTGCAATTAGATTTGTTTAGTTCATAGCCGGTGCATACTGCAGCATCGCCTCCTCTGGTCGCCAGATCTTTGAGAGAGAGAGGGCATATACCTTGATTTACATCCGATCCCATACTACCGGTAATCACATCTTGATCATTCCTGTGATGCGTTTTTCGTAACATCTGCAAACTTGATGTGCTGCAGCTTGGTGCCTGATTAACTAACTTTAGCATATGTACCCCATCAACCAAATGTCTGTTCCATGACGTCACCGAAGTAAGGGCGCCTGCTCTGCGTGGGTGTGCTATTGATTCTTTTTGACACTATGACAGAGTGCGGATTACTGGGGTGGTTGTGCGACAGGAATGGTGAGAACATGCAAGCTATGTGGCGCCGCCCTAGCGGTGGTTTGCTTGGATATTTAAACAATAACTAAATATAAACCCATAAGGGATTTAAACTGTTCACTTGTCAGTACGATGAAGCATTTTCCTCATCCTATCCAGTACTCAACCTAGTCATTTTGTCCGTTTGTCACCAGAAACGAATGCTGTCGATTTGTTACTAAGCAAGCTATTTCGAAAAGATAGCCTAACTGTATAAAGTCACGGGTGAGTACAGCTACATAATGTTTTATATATGTGTACATAGTAGATTTTAAGCCTACGTAGGTGATCACACATCGTTTTTTCCGTTGTGCCCAGCTGTGTGCGCTGTACTTCATGCTCATATAAGCTGCACACGACTGAGATCGTATGAGGTAACTTACCATGATTGTCGGAACCAGTGCGTGCAAGCACATTATTGGTTCATCTTGTTCTGCCTGATCTAACTGTACCTAGCTGCTGGAAGAAGCTCAACACCAATTTCACTGGATTCCTCAGGTGCGCTTTCCAGAATATCGTCCATAACAAAATTGAACAAGAAAGAAATCGGACACTCCACAAACACCACTGGTAGTGATAAACGCCCGAGGCAGTTGTCCATAACCCCCCACTCTGCTTGCAGAGTGGGTACATGGTGACCTCAACAGACTCACTATCCATGGTACTTCCTTGCGATGAAGACAGTTGCAAAAAAAGCTGCGGGCAACTGAATCGAAAGCAGTCATTAGGTCCAAGAAGATCACAACCGTCGGCTGCCTATAAGAGCGTGGTGCTCCAAGATCCGTCGCAATGTAAAAACTTGATCAACGCGTCGTCGACCGGACCGGAATCCTGCTTGTTCTTCGCGTATCTGACTTTCCCTAGGCTTAGTGAGCTGACGTAAAATGAGGCCAGTGAGTAACTTGGACGCAACAGACACTAGACTGATCCCTCCACGGTTGTCGCATAGAATTTGGGTTCCTTCTTTGAAAACGAGAATTACTGTTGATAGGCCCTAAGTACGAGATACTTCTACAGTTTCCCAAATCGTCTGAAGTTTTGTCAACTCTGATACCAACCTCTCCCCACCATCCTTAAAAAGAGAAGGAGAGAAGATCTCTGGTCCAGGAGCCTTATCATGCTTCAGTAACTTGAGCTCCAAAATCACTTCTGCTTCCGATGGAGGACCGTCTGGAACGCAGTAACTAACCACTCGGGTCCCGTCGTCCACATGTTCTGGTTGAAGACAACTGAACTGTTCAAATGTTCAGTCCGCCTGTCAAATCGGCGCGGTTAGCTGGTGATAAGTGAGGCATCCTTTTTACATATGGTCTCACTTACATCGATTCGACGACCAGTACAACCACGGATCAGGGAACAAAGCCTTCTGCTATTCCCAGATAAAAAGGCTCTTTTCATCTCTTTCGTCTGTTCGACCAGATAGTGCCCACGGTCTGCGCTAGCTTTTAGTCAGTTTGCGTTTAAGTTATAGACGGTCGTCATCCTATTTGGAACCAGATGGGATCGAGCGACACTTGTTCATGAGGTTTATCGTCGTGACGGTAATCCAGTTTTGTCGCAACTGAACAGCTTCCTCGGAACGTACCTGTTCACAGCATGCTTTCGTAGCTACGGCGATTTGTTCCCAGTGTTCGTTAGAATCACTCACCTGACTCGAACTGGGCAACTTGTTCACCAACGCCTTCTGATAAGTATTTTTCACATATTCATCGCCCAAATGCCAGTTAAGTACCTTGCACTTACGAGCGTATGTCTTTTGGGCAGATGACATAACAAAACGGGTACGCCCAACAGCATAATCCGAGTTCAGATGATTGCTCCAAAAGACACGACAGTCCTTAACAGAATGGCGCCATCTGTAAGTGACTGCAATGTGATCCCACTGTGTCCGCGGCTGAGAAGCACACGGAGGTCTCCAAGTAACACAGTGCTTCTTCCTATGTTGAAATACGGTGTCAAAAATGTAGAGACCATGAGATGCGCATAGCTGCAGCAGTCTTTCGCTATTATCAGTACGTTGTGCCCGGACACCAAACATGCCTCCCAGCTCCTTCTCATCCGAGGAAAAATGACCAAGTTGAACATTATAATCACCCGCTAGTATGATGACATCTGAGTGTTTAGCTCGCTTCAGCAGGTCAACGAAGGCGTCATAGGACGCATTCGTGATAACATCCGAACAGCCATCTGTTGGAGCGTACGTCGCTATAATGAATACACAACGCCTTTCTGATTTGCGTCGAAAGACTTTTGCCGTTGTATTGAGTCTGACAACGTACAAGCGACTGTTCACCGGTATCCAATCGAGCAAACCTTGCTCAAGCTCTGGAACTCAGTACGATTCTCCCTTCAGCTTGATCACGAGATTCAGCTTCGGCGTCACCAGAAACCCTGAGAGAGGTGAGCTCAAGTGAATAACAGTGCTAGAATCGTGGACTTGCGTCTCAAACACACAGCGCACATCAGGTTCCAGACTTGAGAGAGTATTAGTCAGAGCAGCTTGCTGAGAGAGTGCGGACACAGATGACGCCAATGTTTACCAGTCTTGGCCTCAGAAAACACCCATCGTCCGAAGGCACATAGAAGACAGAAAACTTGGAGGATAAAATGGACGAAAAAAGCCGTGATGACTGGATACTGTCACTGTAAAGAGAACAATAACCTCTGATACTTCCCGGTCGTGTATGCCGCGGAAGCGGGTTGATTTGAGAGACTACACTCCGGGTTTCTGACTCAAAAGTCTGACCTGTGAGACAACATGATACAAGGTTTCTTTGGGGGATCCTGCACGAAACCAGTAACTCACCTGACAGTAAGGGACTTGCCTAGTCCAAGGGCGCAGTGAATAAAATATTAATGTCTGTTTCGGAGCACTGTTGCGCGCAGTGGATGTATTCGAAGCCACATCATGCTTCTGGGTGACACTAGAGGTTTTATGACCGTAATGGGTAATATACAGCCTGTTACGGTCAACCGTTGGGCGGTCGGAGTGTACTTTGTTTGGTAATACCTTTTATAACCCCCTTCTTCCTGATACGGAAGACAGCAGTGTCACAACTTTAAAAATATTTCTGCTGTCTGTCCATATTAGCACACCTCACTACTTAAGCATTCCTACGCGATTAGTAATGCGACATACAATCCTATGGTTTCATCTGCTTTTCGTCTAACTGTTCCCATTTGACCTGTGATAAGGTTACACCTGGGAGTACTGATGTCCTAGTCGACATAGCCCTCCGAATCGATGCACTGCACAAACCTGACCACCAAGTCAAGGTAGCAGTGTGGGCCAAGCCCTTTGGAAAACAAGTAAAAGTTGCTGTGCGTCGGGTCTCTGGAATAGATTATTGGGACTTTCACCAGTAATCTTGCTTAGCTGCTAACTAAACGTAGCACCACAATTCTAAAGCAGTACGAAACCGATTGTCAGGACTGAGGACCTTGTGTCGCCCAAGAATTTATAGAATCGTGCTGAATTTTGCTTCGAAAAGTAGACCTATAGATTATCCGATAAACTTGTCAGAGTGTAAAGATTCATTGGAGAAGACTCGGTAGACAGGGTGTATCCCTCTTGTTATGATGGCAAGGCTATGATAAAAAGCGGTATGTGAATGAACAAGCAAGCAATAATGGCGAGTGAGACCATATGTGAAAAGATGGTTCACTTATTACCAGCCAATCGCGCCGACTTGACAGGTGGGCTGAACATTTTGAAGAGCAGTTCAGCTGGCCTCAACCAGATCATGTGGACGACGGGACCCGAATGGTCAGTTATTGCACTTCAGACAGTGGTGGTCCTGGAGCTCAAGTTATTAAAGCGTAATAAGCCTCCTGGTCCAGACCTCCTCCCTCCTTCTCTTTTCAAGGATGGTGGGGAGAGGTTGATATCAGAACTGACGCGACTCCTCCAGACGATCTGGGAGACTGAAGAGGTGCCTCGTAATTGGTGCAAATCAACAGTCATTCCCGTTTTCAAAAAGGGGTCCCGAAGTTTATGTGACAACCACAGGGGCATCAGTTTGGTGTCTATTGCGTCCAAGTTACTCATTGGTCTCATTTTACGTCGGCTCACGAAGCCCAGAGAAGGTCAGATACGCGAAGAACAGGCAGGATTCCGATCGGGTCGAGGGTGCGTTGATCATATTTTTACCTTGCGACGGATCTTGGAACATCGGCACTGTTACAGACAGCCGACAGTCGTGGTCTTTTTGGACCTGAAGGCTGCTTTCGATTCAGTTGCTCGTAACGTTCTCTGGAGCTGCCTTTTCCGCATGGGAGTACTAGAGAAATACGTGAATCTACTGAGATCACTGTATGCTCACTCTGCAAGCAGGGCGAGAGATTATGGACAACTGTCTCGGGCGCCCATCATTTCTAGTGGTCTTCGTCAG
>JTDE01004033.1:41980-59262 GCA_014338405.1 Paragonimus skrjabini miyazakii
ACAGTTGGGTAAAACCACGTGGTGGTCAAGCAACAACGTGGTCACAAAATATGAAAACCTTGGCTGCTCCAGTGAGCAAAGTGGGTAGGTGTCGCCTGCCTGGATGGGGTCCTCGTGATCACTCAAACCGCTGGTTAGAGACGCTATCCGAGATGGCGATGTGTCGCAGTCAATGGCGTACCTGTATCCACACCATTTCCGCTTCTTCCTCTTAGTCTTTTCTCAATAATTTTCACCCTTCTTAGTAACGTTTTCTTCCAAGATATTCCACGTCACTGTTGAGGTGAACGGCGGCCCGGGCCACAGTACCTTTTGGTCAGGCTCATGGCTGTTATGATCATGTTGATGATGAACGGCGAGGTAAATATTATTGGCATGATGAAAAGTGCCAGCCTCAGCCGTGAGAAAAGAGAAAAGAAAGAAACGGAGTGGAGATATCTACAATTTAAATATGTTTATATTCAAGCAGTCACTGCCGACGCACCTACACCTTGCGAGCAAACGACCGAGCTCCCAGTGAATGTGAGATGTTGGCAGCAAGACAGCTGCCTTACTACTTCCATTACCTTGCGTCATCAAGTACGTCTACTTCACACAATTCGTCCAAACAGAAACAACATTCACGTTACTAAGCGCGATTAAAGGGCATCTCACTTAACAGTCCCCAGACATCCACTGTGTGAAGTGCGAAGACCCCAGCCTGGAAGACGAACCTGATTTATAGTGGCCAAATTCTTTTCTCCACGCCGGATCATCATCCGTCCATCACACACCTTACGCCAACCGACCACAGCTAGAGCAAAGAGTGCTCAGTGTAGCAGACGACTAGCTATCATCCCTAGTACATTACTCAGCCATCTAAGTTTGTCTAAACGTAAGGGTTGAACAAAGGCACTCGGTTGGCACTCACTGTCAGACACCCGCTTTTTAACCTCTTCCTTTGTAACCAGTTAGTGTCACGCGATGTGAGCGATCGAACACAAACATCGGTCGCCAAATACTCAAAGACAGTTCACGTCTTCAACCCTAAGTTGACTCTATTCACGGCTGTCGGTTCTATCAGAACGTGTGTCTAGTGTCAGGCCATGCGTTGGTGCACCGTCGCCTTGCTTTTAATTTTACTAAACGAACCATCGGCTCTTGTGGCCGGCTGTCCAGAAACATGCAATGTTAGCAATAAAACATATTTTACACAGCAATTTAGAATACAAACTCGGTCTGCAGAGTCAAGCTTCTGCTGGTCCCAAACCTCACACGCAATTCTGACTGCGATAACTGTGGTATTAAGCTTCAGAGGTTGTGGACACGACGCGCACTCAACAGTTATCTCTAAAAATTTAAGACACCTCACAAGACGTCCGTGTTGATAATTCACATAGCAAACTTCCCTGGGATGTCAGTAAGATGCTTCGGCCTAACCAGCTCTCAACTCCGTGGGTTTAGCTAAGTGAAAAAGTTGATGGAGGAGAAGGCGCCATGGCGTGCCCTCATATTGCCAGTCTGTTCGTACGGGCGTTTAACCTGGCATAGATACTACACTGAGATGGTATACATGTATACGTATATTTTCAGTATTAATCCGCATCCACGGAAATTGTCCTGACAGATGTTGGTCGTGGTAGTAAAGCACCACATGACATCTTAGTACGCAAATAAAATCCGGAGCTCTTCAAGGCTCGCCTTGACTAATTCTTTATTTCCGCAGTGTTATTGTCATAGGTCTGTTTCCGCTCCGTGACCTGTAAATTGAGAGAAATCTACTTGAGCGCAGGTCCCCTGTTTCATTCTGGTTCCTCGGTGTTTTGAGACCATGTAAACTGTGAAACTTTGTTTCAACCGCTTTGACTGGCTTTAACTATTCACATCGTCAGTCTGAACTGAGTTAAGTCAAAGGAAAATCAAGTGCCCTTTTTAAACTCAAAGGGTACTCTGCCTTACTATTTATGCTCAATGTTTTGAAGTCCGCTTTGTTTCGTCGAGTCACTGCAGCCTAGTGGAAACAGGTGATAGAAAGTGGTAATCATGATTCAGTTTGGAACTTGTTTTTCAACCCCCCTAAACCGCAAAGTAGTGTTTTAAGTATCGCCAATCAGCAGTGGACTTTTTCGACCACAGGAACGCCTTGCTCTTTATGGTTATCTGCATTTGATTATAGGGTAGACATAAAAGTGAAACATACATCAGGGCCATCCACCTTTCTCATTCATGTTTAAATTGATCATAAAAAGTAGTAGACTATGATCCTCACTAAGTATATCGCCCACATAATGAAACTGAGGGATCTTGACTACGCTGACGATAAAACGTCGCCACTCGATCATACATAAGTAGCCCGGTTAATATTAGAAGATATACCTCACTTTGTGAGGTTTTCCATGATCTATTTTGCAGTCTAAAAGTGCGAAGTGCTTCCAACATTGTTGAAGTTTACATAGCTTTGAACTTGTCTGATGAAGTTTTGGTGATTGCTGATCGATCCATTTATTTGATAGACTGTCTGCAACAACGAGGTATTGGAAATAAAGTGGAGGTCATTATCTACGAAACTAGAGTAAAATAAATCGCGATCCAGTGTGGTGATCGCGAGTGACTTTTGTATTCCACGTTAGAACACCTGCGACTGGAACTGTTTAGAAAGGTGACAACTAATCACACTTAATGGCAAGAACGCTGGCGTTGTTTTGCTGGGTCGTCTGTGAATGAAGCGGATAGTAATGGCCTCAAAACACTTGCCTTTTGAATGGCGTATTATGGTTACTTGCAACTGAATCAATTATGGATGATGTTCAATCTATATGAATTAATTTCATGCAATTTGTAGACGCCTTGATTTTAGATGTTTGACCTTAGAAATCGGGTTTGCTGTTAGTCGAGCCCCAACTCTACCTCTATTATTCTTCGAACCGAAGGCTCTTATGCCGTTTCTGTATAGCAGTTAAGCGCCAATATTAATTGTGAATGAAATGACTTCTTCACAGTTGTATGTCACGAATTGAAATTGGTTACTTAAGTGTTTACTGAGGTTTTACGGCTGCCTCGTTTAAATCGGATGTCTGAGGGTTTTTGATTTCTAACAGTTCCAGGGAGTAATTCCAAAACAAGAAGCGTACTGTCATGAACGAGGTATGCATGGAAGGAATCGGTTGATGTAAGATATCGAGATACGGATGAAATAGTGAAGTAGGATGAGCACTATCTCGGTAAGCAGTGCCAAGCAGTATATGTCTGTGCGTTGTGTTGTCCATGATTGGTGCAGAAAAACTATGCCGACGCGTTTCCGAAATTGAATCTTAATACATGCTCTCAGACGGAATGTAGCATATTTGTGTGCTGCTCTGTGAATCAACGTTTTGGGCTCTCTTTCATTGTCAATTACATCATAAATCGAACATAGTCGTCAAATTACAAATAGTATGTCAACTAGTCGTAACGGGGAGCAGGTTTACATATGATTACAACAGGGTTGTCCGGCACGCTTCTCTTCCATAGCAATCTGTCACTTCGGTCAAAATCGGTTTGTTAGTATCGTGGTCAGGTAGTACAAATGGGAAAGGAACAAATGTTCCGTGAACCAAATTTCTTACGTTTCGGTACTCGTAAAGCGTCTTATTCCCAAATATGATCTGGTTCTTTATTAGCTGTACATTTTTCTGAACAGTGTTATGCAGCTGATGACCAGATGTTGGTCTAGATGGTGAAACTGAACCTCGCCTCTTGTGATTTTTTTTCCGTCAATATTTTCAGTTTTTCATCTATCTCCCCCGGTTTCTTTGTGATTTTTCTAGTGGGTTTAGATGCAGCCGGAAAGACAACTATCCTCTACAAACTCAAACTCGGTGAAATAGTTACAACCATACCTACCATCGGATTTAACGTCGAAACGGTCGAGTATAAGAATATCAGTTTCACCGTCTGGGATGTCGGTGGGCAAGATAAGATCCGTCGTCTGTGGAGACACTATTTCCAGAATACACAGGTTAGTTTCCATACATTATGCGAACTCTCTTATGTACTTTATTCAGGGTTTGATATTCGTGGTGGATAGCAACGATCGTGAACGTGTTGGCGAGGCTGCGGATGAATTGACTAGGATGTTGTCAGAAGATGAACTGCGTGATGTTGTCATTCTGGTATTTGCTAACAAACAAGATTTGCCAAACGCCATGACATCTGCAGAATTGACGGACAAGCTACGCTTACGCGAAATACGCAACCGTCCGGTAGGTTCCCTTTACCGGTTTTCATTTGCATACGATTCGTGACTTTTGTATTGTCCTCGTTGGCTTAAGTCAAGTTAAATGTCATGTGATGTAAATAAAGTAAGTGGACTAAATTTCGTTGGTGTAATCGGCGATAGTCACAGCAACATGGGCCGGAGCCTATGATCGTGTGCTCGACAGACGAGCACCATTACCACTGTTGCGTTGTGAAATTGCATCCTCATTATTGAGGGCAATTCGTCATTCGTTGACATTGGTGCCTTGCCGCTATTCAACCAGGAGCAAAAAGGCAGACTCTAGTTTGTGGGTAGATGAAAAACCGTTGAGTATACCGAATTTTATATCAAAGCCCACATCCGTGGATCCACCTTTGCGACTTATCTTTGCATACATGTTGCAAACAAGGTTTCTTTGTGGTTTTCTGTACCTCGCCTCATTATATATACTTACAGCACAGGCAATTCGGTCAAACAACCATAACATTCTAACCTTTCTAGCTATAGTTTGCGATCTTCACCATCAAACCTTCCTCTGTAAGCCTTTTCGTTGCTTATCCAGCGATGTAACCCAATCTGTGCGATTGATCGCGGACATCGTTGGTGGATTAGTCGATGGTTTGCATCCTTTGTTCCGAACGGCCACGTCTCACAGCCATAGTACTGCTGTGATGGTCATCTTATGTTCATAACCCTTGTGTTTAATTAAGGTAACCTAAGACCACTCCACTTCTAGGGACACGGGCCGTTTCTTCGTCTACTATTCCATCGCTGCCGCTGATATGGTTTCGTAGGTGCATTAACCGATCAACAACCTCCATACCTTCATTATCCACTGTTAAGTCTACGAAACCATCACAACCTTGCGAAAACACTTTACACTTTTAGGTTTTCAAACGCATTCCGAAGTGCCTGATTAGACGTAAATTATTGTTGAATGTTCCAAGGTGTTTGAGGTTTGTCAAACAGCACTACATTGTCGTTGACGTAGTGTTAGAGCGCCCCACCCTGTGACCGTCCCAGGGGCGCCTCCGTCGTGAGAGCGAAGGAAGAAAATCACTCGACTCAGTCCGAACTAGCAGAACTGTTCAAAATCGGTTGAGACTTTTTATACCGCTATACACATGTGTGGTCCTGTTTCTCATGATGGGGTGGGGATGTGTGTTCATAACGTGCCCTATAAATAACTTGTACTTGTCGCCCTAACCTGCACACGTTTGTAGCGGAACAAAGCTTCTTATTTTGAACGCGTGTTTTGACTTGCCTTGGGAGCGAATACGGGACAGTCGCCGTAGTATTGGGGACTGAGATTTTCGTGTGAGTTATTACCGGGACGAGAATCCGATTTTATCGAGCGCACCACTCTACCGAGTTCGGACCAGCGTACCGTTTAGGAGGGTTTACAACACGTAGTCAAGTTCAGTCAACACTTTTCCGGATAGGACGCCTCCATCAATAATCAATGAGTGCGGTAAGAAGTCCTCCATTATTTCGTTTATGACAGTTGAACAAAAAACGGCGAAGCAGGTTGTCTTGTTATATACCTCTGTTCGTAATGAAACTGTTAGACCGCTTTCTGTTGTCTGTAATCCGAATTGATGCGTAAGAATTTGGCGTTGGTAACTGGCTTACATACTTGTTGCGTGTTCTACTGTAAATAAAAGACTCTGACGGCACTGGTTGATCTGTTTACTCAAACGCGCCTATGTAGTCGACTTAAACAGTGTCCATGTGATCAAGTGGTCCATGTGACGCCGCACCAGAATTTGGCCAGTAGTAATAGGATGATAGATGCACTCTCTTTCCCGACGGAACCCTGCGCGCCACTTACTTCCGTTTGTTCCTCGAGACGTCGTGAGTCTACGGTGTGTACTAGATTCCAGTATTGTCTGACTTCGAACTAATTCCCCTGTGATTTCCGCAGGAGCCATTGTTTCCCTGTCGGAATATCAGAATTACCGAGTTATCCTCAATTCATAGGAACGCTTTCATTCTTACACGCTAGTTCGAACAACTGCATCAATGCCTGTACTAATGCCTCACCACCTTTAAAGGTTTGTACACTAGGTCCCCTGGGTCAGCAGTCTTATTTCGTCTGAGAGCCGTGGCGCAATCGCGTATTTCAGTTTTGGAAGTTACTGGCAGATCTGCTCACCGGTGTGCAATACTTACTGCATGAGGCGGTTTTAGCAGAAATGGGTGCCCAACTAGGTCGTGCTCCGAATTGTACAGCCTTGCAGTCTAACCTTTCCTGGCTCGTTACAGGTACAGATACCATCTTATTCTTGGGTAGTTTCACTGACGGATGGACGGTTTGATTCTTTGATTTTATTAGTCTGTGAATATCCCCTGATGCAAAATGGGCTCCCACCTCATTGACGTCGTTGATCAGCCGACAGTCATTCTATATAGGAGTTCTTTACGTTACATTATCCGAATATTTTGAAGAACTATCCCGATGACATCTAACAACCCTGAGAACTAGTTTACGGTTTACTGCTTGTTATACTCACGGAATATATTGCCATCTTTTTGAATGTCCTGTGAAATTAGGATCGAACAGTTGTGAAAAACTGGCTTTGGATGTGTACTATTCTGGGAAGTTCGGTCACTGAGATCGTTGTTCGGCTAAATTGAAAACGACGCGATATCATATCAATTTGTGTTTTGAATATCGGAGTGCGCTTCACTGGAGTCGACAGTCCTGATTAGGACCATGCCAACTATTATTTATAGTTGTGTGGTTTATTTTTGAACAGATCTGATGAGGAGAAGGAGGACAACAGGGGGACTAGTAATATGCACGACGTGTAAAACTAGTGTTGGCTAAAAGACTTATGCTCAGTGCGCAGTTGCGACACTTGCCCATCATTGTCCGGGTGATACGATACTTTTCGAACCTGCCATCTCATCATCCATCATAGCAGCCATGAGCCTGACCTAAAGCTGCCGTGGATCGGACCGCCGCTCACCTCAACAGTGGCGTGGAATATCCTAGAAGGAAACGCTAGTAAGATGTTTGAAAATTGATAAAAGACTAGGCTGCTATTGACTGGACTGGCTGTATTCGAATTGTGTGCCGATATAAGAACATGTTTGTCCAAATAAAACAGACTTCCTTATCAATATTTCCACTGAAGTGAGTAGGTCTGTAAGCGTACACAACGAAATGGTTTTTGAATATTAAATGTTTATAATTGATCTTGTTAGAGTTTGTCATGCGTACGGCACAGGTCCTTTTACTAACAGAAATTCACTCTGCGAATGTTGCTCGGGCTTTTGTGCCGAAAACTTCGCATACTCCACTCTAATAGATTGTAGTGAGTAGGAAGTCACCTGAAGTGTGCATCTATTATCGGGTAGGTTGTGCAGACGTCGTTAGTTCGCTAAACTGCCTACTGTCTAGGGTTTTAGCCTATGAAATGCGGCAGATGTAAATAGCGTCCGAACGTTCACCACCTCAAGGTGACGGGATAGGTTAGATGTTGAATAATGAACGAGGGTTGTTCATCTGTCTTTAGAACATGAGTGTGGGAAGCATCTGTATGATGGGAACTAAAGATTAGGTTTTAGGAAACAAGAGTTACCGGGTAGACCTTACAATGTTTGACCTTGCCTGCTTTGGGAACTTTGAGACAGTGACTGGAAATTGGAATTCGAAGGATTGTAGGAACGACGTTGGATGTGAATGACGAGAGGGTCAGTGGTGAATTCTTCTCACTTATCTTATTGTATGCAGTAGGCGGTTTTACGCCTGGTGTTGCGAGACGACCGGTGCATTGTGAGGTTATGTGTAATGTCTAGGTTTGTCAACCAAGACTTTTGACTCGAAAGCCTGTATCACTGGACAACGGCTAGTTAATAGTAGGCCAGAATTAGTATCGCTTTTCGGACGTCAGGTACCTTGCTTTCTGATGACTTCCAGCCGGGAGATTTTAGTTCATCTAACCTACTGTTCCGTTTGGTATGAAAGCCTCCGTCGATGTGCTCACCGGGCCACGGAATTTAGCCAAACTGTTCGCTCGGATGCGCAAACCATCATACTGCATTAGGGTCCTATTTTCCCAGAACTCGTCATTATTAGTTGTTTTTCAGCATTCTGTTCAGATTTAGCGTTAGACTGACAATCTACAGCAGTTCGTAGTGCTTTTCTATCCACATAGATCCATTCTTAGTAAAATTGCTTGTTAATTACGAACTGTAGTGTTGCTTATTTTCTCTATTTGCAGTGGTACATTCAGCAAGCTTGCGCTACTCAAGGTCAAGGACTTTGTGAGGGGCTAGATTGGCTTTCGGCAGAACTCTCTAAACGTCCGTAAGGTCACTCCCCTACTTCGTTTAGTACTTGTAAATGTCGTTGATGAATTTCCGCTATCGCCGCCACGAGTTTTGAAAACCGTTTGTGAAGCTTTATTGTGCAAATGACCTATTTTGCATTGTGATACTGTTGGGATACTTGAAATCCACGTTCGTTGTTTGTATTGGGGACGTTCTGTTTCTCGTTTTCGTCACTTCAGAACAAACTGCTAATTCGATTTTTGTGTGGTAATTTTTTACTTGGTTATTAAAGCGTGGTCATCACATTTTATGCCGTTTTTTGTTTGAACTGACTTTTTTAAAACATACCAATCAATCTTTCATAAATTTGTGCTTGTGCCAAAACATTGTACTGTAGATACCGGCGAGTTGATTTCGTCTAGGTTGTGGTAATGTACGATGTAGTTGGTTGATGGCAGTGGAACAGTTTTATAGGTAACCTAGTTTGTACCATGTACATGCTAGCGCAATGTTGTAAGTTAACATTTATTGTGTTTTGTGCTCGCTTAGTAAAGCAATCCGAGCAGCTTGACTCCTTACTTCTGTGCACACGTTATTGATCCGAGCAAATGTTCCACGAATCGTTTAATGGAGCCATCTGCTCCGCGGGTAAGGATGATATGCAGGATATTCGTTGGCTTCAATTGTTTGACTTTTTTGAAGGTCTCCTGATGTCCGTTTAGTCGCCCGATTTATCACCTAGAGTGGAAAATGGAAAAATGTTATCATCCCAGATTGTGAAGGTTGTTCAAGTTCTAGTTTTCACTCCAACATATTTAGCGATCCGCATTTCTGCGCTGCGGTTCGAAGATTTGGCTCGTCCACGAAATTAATTTGAGTGCTATCAAGAACTAGACTAATTGGTGGATTAATAGGAAAGTACAGTCTGTTACAATTGGGCCCCAATGCTTTGGTCAGTGGAACGTTTACTTCACCGGACATTAGTAATGGAGGTCGTCGATATTTGTGGACATGTACTGAGCGACAAGAATCATGATTACTCTGACTGTTCCATTAAGCAAGTTACAAAGTTGTCTGGCTGTCCGGGAAATCGTGAGACTTTGAAATGCGTACCGATGATACCAATGGGCGTTCAATACTTTATATCTTTGTCAGTTGATTCGATTACGGTTTTCACACTTGTAGATTTTTGGATTAGTCCGCCAGACACGAATTTCGCTCACCTTAGAGCTGTTTTGTAGTTTGTTTTCTGTCATAAACGTTTTGAGCCATGTTCCTTTTTCCGCTGTTAGGGAGGGCATGTGTTGACCACCATTTAATTGTTCGCGCACATTGTATATATCCGAATTATCACGTGTACGGGTAAAATCGTTACTGGCTGTGAACGATTCCCCAGTAGTGTGGTCATATTGACAAGGCAGTAACTATCCGGTTGATTTCAAACGTTTACAGGCTACTCGGTTAGATTTGTAACCTATGAACCGCAGTGTACAGACTACCTGGGACAAACAAGACCATGTATGCGCAGGATACTGTCAAACCGCCTATATACACACATAACCGTGCTGCCGTTGTTTAGTCACTTTGGCTTCACTGCTTGTTTGGAGTTGGTGTCACTTAACAGCTAATAACGATTAATAAAGTTGACCTGATCGACTTATGCTGTGGTGTGTTTCGTTGGCTATCAATCGACTATCCACCTGGTCATTCGCACAATCATTGCTTGTATCAACTATCACATAGACACTGACCCATTCTCCCACTGTGGATTTCACTATTGATCGGTGGCGTGTGTGACAGAATGATTCGGTAAATAAGTTCGTTTCTGGATTAATGCGTGACTGACGGGAGCCTAAGGACGCATGCACATCACAACTGGCTTGAGTTGCATCGCTCGCGGTTTCATTCAGACCGTTCTTCATTGTTTTATGTTTATTAATCGACCTGAAAGACAACTTTGTTAACGGAACGACCGGGGTCAGTCGGTCAGATATTACTTAGGCTTGAGAAGGTGTTGTTCGACCATTGAAGGTGTTGCTTACATACTGCCAGATAGTCGGTCTATCTGATGCTCGATAGGAACCAACAAGTGAGCACACACGAAAGATGGTTGTGCGCAGTATTTTCTTCGAGTAATAAATAATGTGAAGACAATAATCGGTTGAAAGTCTTATCTGTTGTACTTCAAAACAAGTTGTGGCAATCGTCTTTTCAGGTCTTTGTGATTGCTGAAACTGTTGTACATTTGCTGAGCGGAAGATCAGTAGTATCTTTTGTGTTTACTGGAAGAGGTCTGAGTTGGAGCGCTGTCGATTACGTACTGTTCAGGGTAGCTCATCCTGTGGCTGTTCTAATTAGAAGCATCTCGCACGAATTCACTGCCGTTTGCAAAGTGTCCGATACACAGCTCGAATGCTGTTCTAGAAAAGCAACGTACAAAGAATCTTTCTCAGTGTATTCAGGTGTGACAACCGAATCACATGCTGTAAATCGAACTCACTTGGATTTCTTGTATTCAAACAAGTAATACAATATAAATCGTGCATAACTCGTAGCAGTAAAATTCCTGATTACTTGCGAGTGCACGTCGTAACTGTATTGCCTGCTTCACATCTGTACGTTGTTCCCCGCTTCGAATGGTCTTGACAGCCCGCACTATTTACACTTAGAGAATCTATCCATCCGTCGTGTTCAGGCTTTTCCCCATATTGTTATGTGTCGACTCAGGTTGTGAACCACTGCAATGACGATACCGACCACTATAAACGTCACGGAAAACTCCCGGGATCCAAAAAGCTATTGCATTTACTTGTCACGCCTGCGACTGACAGAAGTTAACTCTAAGGAAGGATTTGTCAGAAGTTGATAGCGCTTACTTTAAGGCTTAGGCTCATGTCATTTTAATCAAGTAAATTGACGTTAAAATAGTCAAGTTTTCCGAGCACCGTTTACTTGTTCACGCCCTAGGAGCACAATCTGAAAACATACGACCAGTTAGGTGCATCAAAACTGCCACCACATTTAATTATAGAGGACATTGATTTATCCAGTTGTCAACGTCAGCGTTACATTCTGGACTGTCAATCAGACAGCATCTAAATGCTTCGAGCCGCTGGTACACGGTCTCCAAACCCGTTAAGATAACACAACTGATCTCACTGAATGAGGTAAAATGTCATGAGGACAATTAAAACGTCGACTGACTACTCGAAATTCCTTTAGGCGAAAATAGAAACAATGTACCGACAATGCTGATAAAACAAAAGAACTGGCGGGAACCATTGAATCCTGTTGCACCGGATTGGTATTCCGCAGGTTACCGAAATACTTACATCGAGGTTTAGACTGTTCCGTGACCCGCCACCTTGTTAGGTGGTAGCAAAACATAATCGTCGCGGTGTGTTCCAACTTGTTGATAAACCTCAAGTTCGAAACGTTCTCGTTTTAAACTGTCCTTCCGGTCATCCGTTACATAGATCTCGAAACAGGAATTACGGTCAATTCTTCATTTATTCCTTCTATCACGGTATACAACGTGCCGGCAGATAAAAATATATGAAGCATTGCGTTTTCCCCAAGTGACTAATTGGTTAGTAATTTTACGTGGGACGAGCTTGAAGTATGTCAGTTAGAAAACATGGCTGGTTTGGGAACACGTGTGTAAATCCGTTTTTCGCTGCGAATCGCTGAAAACACTGTGCCTACTTGGAAGCATTTTTGTAACGGAATTTAGAATGAACATTGTGAAATGAGGAACTCTTATGTAGGTTCTTTAACACGAATTTATTCGGTATCAACTTTGTGTATGATTGTGGTGCAGTCACGAGAAGCATCGCAGGTTACTTGATCATTACCTGCCAGGCGATTTGTAATAATATGATTGAAGCCATTTTACTTTTGTTAGGTCAAGCTGAACCGGTCAACATCTACCATCATAACCAGTTACTGGCAGCGTGGTTAGAATTCAAAACGCTGCTACAATATACGAGCGGAAGGAATACTTACTCAACTAAATTGCCATACTTGGGTAGAACCTAGCAAAAGACACGACTGCAGCATTCGCAATTGAGACCGCATTAAACTTGCTGACGAACACTGCACGAAGTCGTAGACGAAACGTCTATTTTGACAAGCTAAATGGCCGGAAAGAAATTGTACAAAGACCTCATTTTGCACATTTCGTGAAATCAGTGGGTTCAGTGTTCGCTGTCGAACAATGACCAGTGTGAATTTGGACAATTTAATCTCAGAAATGTTCATTCTAGCGGGTCAATTGCAGGCAAGATCACAAACACTAAACCTTGCTCGGTGCAAAAACATGAGCAAACGAACAATCGGCGGACAATAAACAGCGAGATGTTTGAGATGTATCGTCGAAAGCACCAAAACGGGAAACAAATCCACCGAAGACAATTAGTACCGATGCTTCGTTTAAAGCGAAACTGCATGTGAAAATTCTCCGTAGGAGTTGTGGCAAATTGCGGACGTGAAAATGCCTAAATACATTTAAGTGCGTTGAACAGTTTAGATAGGAAAAACAAGTCGGAGGATTGTTTCAGTTTTAGGTGGCCAGCAACGAAAAGATTGTAGAAGTGGAAATCAGAGGATGATGAACTGAATAGAGATTCGACCATCGCCTATGAACCATACAACTGTTATGAACCAAAAATGCGAATGGCGCAATAATTGTTTATTCAGAAAATCAACACACGGTATGTACTTCAATACTACAAGCGACAACACTCATTTACACAACATTAATCCTGACACGCCGTGGTTGCCAATGCCAAGTTGTTGTGTGGAAAACATCAAAGCTTGCCAGAGTGCACTCCAATGTTGGTTGTATTTTTCATCGGTTACTTCAGTGTCCAAATGCGTGCCTCCGTCCAGCTGCTGATGAGTAGTATAATGTGATTGCTCATCCTTGCTACACAATAATCATACTGCAAAATGCGGCAGATAACAGCCGGATAAAATCAACAATGAGTGGTCGGGAATACTTTCATTCCACTATGACAATTCCGATGATCAAGTTATCTGAATACTCGGTGTGGTATCTAGAATATGTGCACCTGAATTCAACTACCGATGACGTACTTACGACAGACTCTCCGGACTTGGTACACCCGTTCACTAAAAGAGCGTTCTCTACAAACCGAACAGCATATTTGATGTGGCTTTGGCCAGTTACTCCTGAGGTGGATATTTTCTTCAGGGATGTTGGAGTTGATGGAGAATCCTACATATCTAAAACTAGATCGCTTCTGATATGCCGGTATCGCATTGATACTTGCCCCAGCTGGCGCAAAGTAGAGAACAGTATCATGACCCTCTTGTAGATTTACGTTGCACCTTCTCAATAGGACTGATGTCTTTCATGAGGCAAGGACGACAAACTCAGATACTTAGCCCTAAATGGGGACGTACCATCGGGTTGAACATACCAGTTAAACCGTCCAGACAGTCTGGCAAGTTGCCCAAGTACACAGTTGATTTTCTTGTCCACTGACGAACTATTGAGAGACAGGTTTATGTTACTTGTGACAACTGTGTGGCGGTATTCAGTTCCTCAACTCCCAGGCATTAATGTATATAATCCGAATGACATTTGGCCGTGTCAGCTGGGGAATTGACAAGTTATGTGCTTTCGACCATAAACAATAAAGAGCAGAGATCCTAGTATGGGAATGTGCGGCACACTACACTATGTGACATTGAAGTGGCCGACCTGAAGGCAATCGGTAAATCAGAACTGGGGGATTTTCGATATCCCGACACAGCGTGGAATGGTCTGCTCAGTCGAAAGCTTCAGAGGGGTCTAGACGAAACATCAGTTGATTTGCCTTTGACAACCGCATCATTCCAATCTTCCTGAGCAGATTGTAAGTTGGTAACACGATAATCCCTCTCGAGATCAGCTTTTACTCTCAGGAAACAGTTTAGATCGAATCAAATGTTTATGTAACAGTTCGTCAACCAAGCTCACTGTGATCTTTGAAGCAACCGGTAATAATGCAATCGGCCTGTGATTAAGGGGATCGCCACATTTAAAGACGGATGATACTGTGTACACCCACAAGATAACCTTGAGAAGGTTGTTTTCTCGGAGAGATCGACTAAAAAGTTCATTGAGTGGCTTTGAAAACTCTTTAGTGAACTTCTTTAGTACTATAGAAAAAATGGAGTCAGGGTTTAAAAAATTGTTTTCAAAAACTGGTAGCTTTTGGCACACGATGTGTGGTGTGGAAGTAATTTTTTCGTGACGGCGGTACTTTGCAATGAAGCGGTATCTAAGTAATCTCTAAAAGGAAAATGATGCGTGAACGTATGGCAGGAAAATGGGCGCCAATTATAATAACGTGCTGTGAGAAGTAGTTCGATTTTGCCCCCCACAGGTTAGCCAAATAAGCATAGTAGGTCATCAGGATTTAATCTACTTTTACGTTGCTACACAACGTGGGGATACACGGATGCCACGTATCTTGGGTCGTCGAGGAAATTTGAATTCCCTCCAGATATGGAACGCACTGATATTTGCTAGAGTGATCCAGGTCAGATTTAGCTGGCATAAGCAAGCCAGTAACTGTGAAAATTGTAAGCAGTATGACCATTAGAAGCCCATTGGTTTATGGGTTTGGTTCGAGCAACCAGGATTCCAAAATTACTCCCATTAATAGGTGTAAAGGGTTTGGATTGGACAAACGCATCGATACGAAGTCAACCAGGGATTCGCGGAAGACAACGGCCAATCAGTGTCGACAAGGCGAGCAGACTGGTAGGTCAGCGTGGGAACCAATCAGGACGGCACGCTGCTCCAGCATCGGATTTTGTTATAACGAGTGTCGGATTAAAACAAGTTGTTTAAGTGCGTCACGTGTTAAAACAAACAAGCTACCAGCGAAGTGGAGCCGACCAATGGGAAAGCTGAAGCGACAGCACCAATTGTGTTTCTTCATTTTACTGTTACGTCTTGTCTATAAAATAACCAATAGAAACTCAATAAGTCGAGATTTGCTTTGTGCCACGAAGACTGTTTTTTGCTTTCGTTCCGGGAGGCCGTGATTTTTCAACAGTAGGCAGTGCTTGTTACGTGTTGTTAGCTCAACACTGGTTTAGTTACTTGCAAAAAAGACGTGAAAGTAAACGATATTAGAATCAAACGAATGGGAACCCCGTGAACGTTGGCACTTGACAACTGTAGTACACACCCGATCCGACTAGCATGGAGGAATTTTCAATTCTTGTCGACTCGGTCACGCTGCCTGGTGCATCAATCAGCCTTTGATTGATTGTGTTAACTAAGGGGTGAACAACTGTTGTGTCTGTACTAAATCATCCCAACGTACTTGATTTGTCTTTCGTCTTGACTTTACGGTTGAGGTGCGAGAGTTGAGAAGTACTCCAAACACTGTGGACTCACATGCGCTGCTAGATTTTAGTCTCTCGTCTGGTCCGGACGGTTCGCATGAAACGGATCGTCATACCAAGGGAGTGGAGCAGCTCACAGATTGGGTGACAGCTTTCCGGGTAACCGTATCATGCAAACGAAAGATGGCGCATCTATGGCAGTACAGCATATCAAAGGCCTCGTAAAAACGCGTTATGTAGTAGCCTCCGATTCAGTGTAACGCGGCCGACGATAACCGGAAAAAGCCCACTGGTACGGCCGAAGCTAAGGCAAATAAACCTTCATGCACTAGAAACTAACCTAGGGATGATTTTGAGAATTTAAGCGCAACAATAACAGGATCGGCGTAAAACTCCGATCTATCATTTAAATTATCAGGAAAATTTCCAAAAAAGTTAAACCTGAAATTTGATGATGGATAAATTAAGGCCAATGTTGGCGTTTGACTTAGATATCGCTGAACTGGCTTGGCTGAATGCCTCGAGGTTTTACTGTCAAGAAACGTACACTGAAGGTGAAGGAAGGCATCCTGAGAAAACGCTGCAGCATTATCCACTTTCACAAGGGTTAGAGAACTAGTTTCTCGAAGGAGAATTTGTGTATAAATACTGGAAGTCAACCACACACTAACCAGTCGTGGCGAAGTTCGAAAATTTAACCTCCACTGTCAATGGAAACCCTAGTTTCCTTCATTTTCATAATCACTCGAACGGCAGTTAAGCGGGCGTTTGAGCGTCCTGTACTTCATCCTGACAAATTCCGTTATGAAATTTCACCCCGCGAAATCAACTGGGACGAATATTTTGCTTACTGTGAATCGTTGATAATAAAAAGCGAGCAATCAGCTAACACTAACGGAGAATATTTGTAATGCGCGAAATTAGGGGACTGCGACTCACTCCCAGGAAGTGTTTAAATTAGAATCACCTGTGCAAGTTATGGGTACCTCAGACCGGTTGTATCAAGAGGTTATTATTTTACGTACGGATATGTAGAAGTACATTGGCACTATAGAAATCTGAGTAAATCATTAATCGACAGCAGTAGAGGCATGTAAAATAACGGGTTATAATCTGATTCGTTCAGTATTGAGCGAAAAACCTGATGCACAGCAGATGTATCAACCTTAATGTACCATCCCAGAACAACCTTGGATTAGTCCAGTGTTAACCTGTTCCCTGGGTGGGGGTTTGGATAAATAATGAATGAAATAGGTTTTCACCATAACGCCGTATCCACAAACTAAGTCATGCTTCGTCTTCACGGTGGGGTCATGTTACGGACGCGTTCCCGTTGTTGCAGATAGTCGATGTGATTTTGTCCTAATGTAGTGGAGTTGAGCGATCGTAACATACTACTCATACAACTGCTATTCAGTAG
>JTDE01004034.1:0-10130 GCA_014338405.1 Paragonimus skrjabini miyazakii
CAAACAACTCCGCCAATACATTGTCTAGGGGGATAGAACAGTTCTTAGTTAGAGGGGTGCTGGCGGGAACCACCAGTTTATCTTCACCCCCTTTAAAGGCAGCATGTTTGGAAGCGCCTTTGTAAGTTCTGGACCTAGAGCATTTGCCCTTAAGTCGTTCAATATCTACTTTAGAGCTAGAACAAGTGGTTTTGACACCAGTCAATCTTGTTTGACGACCGGTTTTTGTCATCATACTTTGTTATATAATGATATTTTTTAGACAGACAGGGACGCAGATAAAATGTGAAAAGACTGTACGGTATAAAAGTTGTCAAAAATAACAATTATATGAGAAACTTCAGATTAAATATCCACGCAGTAATTACTTGCCCTTTTCGAATTGCGCGCTCACCGTGACTCACCGTGACTCAGGCTGAATCATATACTGGTGTGAATTAATACTAAAAACTCAGGCGTTCTTTGTGGCTCGGGTGATCCAGGTTGGAATAATAATAATATATATTTTATCAACGCATTTGTGAGAAACACGCTTGGGTGTGCGCGATCATGACAGACAGACAGAACAATACGATGTGAATTGAGGCTTCAATGGATTCATTATGGATATTTACGTCAGTTTGATTTATAAGGTCAATGTTTAATGTATAATGA
Source organism: Paragonimus skrjabini miyazakii (assembly GCA_014338405.1). Taxonomy (NCBI): domain Eukaryota; kingdom Metazoa; phylum Platyhelminthes; class Trematoda; order Plagiorchiida; family Troglotrematidae; genus Paragonimus; species Paragonimus skrjabini miyazakii. Next base: position 655 of record JTDE01004034.1, read on the forward strand.
ATATTTTATAGTACATAACAGTTATAAATGTTCAATGGGGAGGGTTTGAGGCAGGGGAGAAAACGCACGATGTGAATTGAGGTTATAATGGTATTATATGAGGCGAACGAGGGAGATTTTTTAAACAGTTTTCTGTGGAGGGATTTTGTATGTTGGTCAAGTAAACAGTCAATATCGGCTATCATTTGTTGTAGCCTGATTGATTACCAAGGTGAACAGGTTACTCGAACAGGCATATGTATATGTGATAAACATAATCTTTTTTGGTTTTGGTTTTGGTTTCAAGCACAACTCTATATAAGTGACGCACATGATTAAAATGATGTGGTTTCGTAAGTGTGTAAAGAACCAGAATGAATCTCATATTGTGCTCAAAAATCACCAACTGCAGTCGTATCTACATGCCCACGGTGTCGCTAAATACCTTGTGTTCTCAGTTCCACATGGTGTTGATTATACAACCTCACATGTAATTCAACTGTCATCAACAATTTAATGAATTATCGAACGCACAATTTACAGAAAAGTATTTTACCACTTATATTGTGCACGTTCTTTATTTTTTTATTGCTAAAACTCCTTAAATTAATCAAAGTCCAAATTTCAGCTGCCTCTCAAGCGCATTTTTATCGAAATTTTGCAGTTCCTTAACGTTCCTGATAAAAATGTTTACCACATTAAAGCAAACTTATTATCTACAACAAAATGGCCGCATTTCATGCTTTTTAAAATACTACGTCAATTACCATTCAGAATATATTTAAACACATGTACACGGTCGACCCATGCGAGGATTTACTCCCTGCCGATAGTTTTCAGCCTTTATTTTTCCATTGATCCTTAAGACATTCAACTACCGCACATTCCTTGTTTACGTCTTCGGAAGATCAAAACAGAAGATCTTCAAGAAACAAAATTCTACGATTTTAGGAACTGCAACATGTCACATAATTTCAACAACTTCAGCAGCTAGAACGCATTTTTTAACTAGAAGATAACGGATATATTTACGGTCTACCGATTACACGCAGCAGCGAAGGTGGTGCTAACACCCAATGAGGTGGTCTTCAAGTGGCTCCTGGATGAACACATTTTGGCGCGCAGAAAGGAAGGAAGATAGTTAATCCTGCTTACACCGGTGTCGAGACGCTCAGTGAAGAAGCCAACACAGGGACGAATCCAAACTTCTTTCATTGAACAATAAACGCCAATCATCCGTTTTACGGGATTCGCCTTGAAAGTCGTTCAAAAGGCAAAACAGTTCTTTTGACACGAATCCTGGATTTTTGAATATTTTTTGAAATTTTAAAATCGGAATATCAGACGAGGTACTTACAGTACATCAATTGTAGATAAACGGCGTTAAGGGAGAATGAGAAGACATAAATCATGCGATATTCTCCGGAGTAACATTTCGTACATTCTGATCACACATGTAACTAATTTTAAACATTAAGACAGGGTTCCGTAGGGCGAAAATAATGGCTTAAGGGAATAAACAGACAGACACGGAAATGAGGATTAAACAAATAGGGATGCTGACTACCAAGGCAGCCGCAGCTTCAACACAAATTTTTTCTGAACACTCAGGAGGGATTACGTCTGATAGCCAAAGCCTCCGCAAGCTGGAGGATAATAGTAAGAATAATAATAATAATATATTTCACAACGCATTTGTGAGAAACACACTCGGATGTGCGCGATCATAACTGATAATTACATGCGGCACAAAGCAAACAATGGATATATAACAAGACAAACATGAAACCTGTTGACCAAAGAAGACGTTATCAGAGGGAAATTAGTCAAAATTTACAACATTCGAATCACATCTAATGAAAGAAGGTAGTTCGCATGTTCCATGGATTCATTTTCCGGTGACTTCCAGAATGCATCACAAACCTTGACTCTATGTCCTGTTTGGATTAGATGTTTTGCTACTGATGATGCTGGGTGCTGTCCGTTGGCATCTATGCCTGCGCCTGACGTTTCTATTTGTTTTAAACCTCTTAGGAACATGCTGCTTGATACGAGAAGCCAGCGGACGTTTTGTCCTCCCTGTGTAGCTAGTACTGCAGCTACACGAATATATTCGTATAAAAAATGGGATGTGACAGATGTAGGCTGTTTGTTCGTAGCCGAGGAGACTGGTAAGTCCTTGGTTTGTTGCATTATACATAGTTTTACAGCGTTATTAGATCTGGATACAGCAGCTGTTAGACGTCTTCTTGTCATGGTTGACCAGCCGTCCCCTAGAAACTGGAGTTCTAAGTATACCGTCTTCTTTGGTACTGTTGTTTCTTGTATCCTTAGGGTGACGACACTGCTATATTTTTTGATAGATTGCAAGGGGTACCCGCTGGCCAACAATGTATTTCTGAGTGTGCTTAATTCTTGTGGCAGATCATCATTTGTGCATAGCCTCCGTGCTCTGTGAGAAAGCGTTCGAACAAGGCTTCCCTTATATTGCACTGGACAGAAACTTTCACAATGTATATACTGTCCTGTCCAAGTAGGCTTCTGTAAATAGATCTTCCTATTGTACCGTCTGATCTTCGGATAATTAGAATGTCCAAGAATGGAAGGCAGTTGTTTACTTCGTTCTCTTTAGTTAGTTTGAGGTTAGGATGCGCTTGATTTAACTCCGAAAATACCGCATCCAAATCACTTGAATTATCAAAAATAGCTGGGATGTCGTCTACGTAGCGCTTGTACAGTATCGGCTTTGACAAACTTTCACCTAATGCAGATTCTACCTTAGCCATAAATGAATCAGCTAGGAGCGGACCCAGTGGACTACCCATTGCAACACCGTCCACTTGCCGGAACGTAAACGTCTGGAAGTTGAATTTCACATTGTGTGCACAGGAGTAATAATGATTTCAGTTCGGATACTGGAATAAGAAAGGGAGCACTGCTGCTTAGAATAAAACTGCAAATGCCATCAACCGTTTCATGCAACAGAATGTTAGTGGAAAGGGACGTCACATGGAATGAACACATCAGTTTGTTCGAAACATCTAAACCGTCTACACAATTTACAAGTTCAAAACTGTCTTCCAGACTGTACTTACTGAAACGTTTTCTGACCGGTTGAAGCATATCAGCTAGCCAACCGGCTAACTTATGCTGCGGTGCGTTGCACATTGACACAATGGACCGAAGTGGGACATTGGGCAAGTGGGTTTTGGGCAATCCATACATATGCGGCGTTCTTGTTCCCATTCACTTCAACAACTTGCATTGGTCTGCAGAAATTACGCCATTTGTCCTCAGCTTTTCTAACCCACAGGTGATTTCCGTTTCCAATTCTTAGATGTTTTCCAGAGTGTCATCCGGCAAGAACTTCTGAGTGTCACCCAGAATTTCAAACATTTTCTTCGTATATTTCGTTTTATTCATCAACACAACTCCTGAGCCTTTGTCCGGACGTAACACCATTAAGCTCTCATGTTGTCTTATTTCCCTCAAGCTTCGGAAATGTGCCGGTGTTAATAGACCGTGGCGTTTTTGTTTGTAGTCATGATGTTGATAGGCGACATCCACTAATTTTGCCTTCAGCCAATTTTTGTTTTCCTCAGACGGTGGCGAATGTTGCTGAAGTTGATCGTAAAGATTTTTAAATTGGGCATATAGCCCAAGTTCTTCAATTTTCTTTGGTGATTTGGCAATCTTCAATCCTAATTAGGGAACTTCCACTTGAGTCTGTGTTCGCAATTATGATGACAGATTGAAGATATATCTATCCAACTATTCAAAAAATGAAGTCGTATTTGAGACTGGACGAAAGGAATCTTCAAACCATTTTGCCACGTTCGCTTTCATACGTTGTAGGGGGGTACTGCAAAAATTCATATACTTGATTCGGCAAACAATCGGTAGATCATACACAAGAGGCTACAACTTTTTGTGAATCTCCTCGAGTGACTACAGCTTTTGTAAACAAAGTTCAACGTGGGATTTAGTCATTCGTTTGAGGTTGGAAATATTAGGCTGCAGATTACATGATCTGAGTTTCTTCGTGAACTTTCCTGGAAACTGGCATTTGGAGAGACATGCATAGTAAAATTGAATACGTAGACGTTCGGTCTCCAACTTGCACCTGAGACGAAAAATTCTATCAAGCTTACTCGAAGTCCCTTTTGTGAAACTTCGTTGAAATACATCGATTAATTCCCAAAAGTATTGGTTTGGTGATGAAAAATGTTTCCACTATCTTTGCGAAAATAACTCGTTATGTGCGTTGGCTCACTTTGTCAAGTCTTGTAACTGCGATCATTACCGTTCTCAAGATGAAACAAGTCATCTTATAGTCTGAGAGTGTTTCATTTTGCAGCGTTTCACAGATATGGTCGAAATGGAAATACACGACCTAACAGTGATGGCGTTACATCTAAACAAGAACACTAACACACTGGTTAGTGAAACATGCATGACAACATTCCAGCTTTCTTGTCTATACGATATTTATACTACTTCTTCTTGTTTGTAAGATCTCAGGTAGATATGGTCGATGAAACGTTGCTCTTAGAAATGGTTGGAAATGATGCTATCATGTGGTTGTTTCCATCTTCGGTGTATATGGAGCGGCGTAGGGACAGAGTATCACGTCTCACTCTATCATCGAGAATCTTCAGAAGGAAATTCTATCTACTGTACTGCATTGTTTCCAACCGGACTGAGGTCGCGTGGCGTTCATGCAGAACAATGTACGGAAACAGATGAAATCAAGCTGCATGCCGATCACCGGGAGGTATACCTCTCAGCCAGATAACCTATGATGTTTGGAACGCCAAGTATCTACCGCGGTGCAGAAAAATATTCCAACCAATATGACAATCAACGGAATCAAATATGATGATTACCATGTACCCCAAACGCCTCAAATACAGGTTTTCCATCACTTCCCGCATGTATTTGTTCCCCAAATTGTTCATAGCAAAAGTGGTTTGGAAGGAGCAGCCACCAGTGTGAACATATACTACATACTCAGACGCTGGTCACAACTTAAGTCATTCGGGTAGGGCAGGCACTAGTGTGAACGCATCCTGCATTCTGGGACGTCATTCATAGCTTGAATGAATGAGGTTGAAGCATCTACTCATGTGAACCTAGAATGCATACTCAGACGTTCTTCATAGCTTAATATAATCAGGTTTGAATAGCCCCTAGTGTGATCGCATACTGCATACACAGACGTCGTTGATAACCCAAGTCAATCGAGTAGAACAGCTGCTAGTTCGAACCTAAATCGCATACTCAGACGTACTTCATAGCTATAGCGAATGAGGTTGATGCATCTACTAATGCGGGTTCATACTCAAACGTTCTTCACGGCTTAAAGGCATCAGGTTGACTGTTTTGTTAGTGTGATTCTGTAGTGCATGCCCAGACGTTATTCATAGTTTAGGTGATTCAGGTTGAAATTGCCCCTAGTGTGAACGCATACTGCATGCTGAGACTTTGTTGATAGCCCAAGTCAATCGGGTGGAGCGGCCACTGGTGTAAACATATACTGCATACTTGGACGCTTATCATAACTTAAGTCAATCGGGTGAAGCATCTATTAGTGTGAACGAATACTGCATTCGGAAGCTTCATTCATAGCTTGAGTGAATGAAGTTGAAGCAGCTACTAGTATGAACGCATATTACATACTCAGGCCTTTATGAGCCAGGTCAGCGGGACCAAGCTAGCAATTCCATTCTTTGAATAGAACAGAATCAGCAATGTTCGGTAATGAATCCAAGTATATTGTACTTTATGCAACTCTTATGTTTGATATAAGATGGACAACAGTTAGATGAGTTGGTTCGCGGGATTGCCCTTTCGGGTGTGACTATGAAGTGATACTTGATGAACAGCCAGGTTTCTACACTGACGATAGACTGAAAGTGTAATATATATACTGATATATATATATACTGCAATATTCTCTGTTAATACAATTCATTAAACTGCGGATCCGTTGAGGTGGAGATCTGAAGGATAAAAATAGGCAAGCGATAAATTTAAAGGCCTACTGATAACTACCGATAATGAAACTTAACGGTAGTGGCAGTCCGTATGCGAGAAAGTAAACGACAGTCGTCCCACACAGTTAGGGGGATTCCGTTTGCGCCACAAAACCTCCTGTACATGCGAGTTAAATAGCTGTCGATTAGATCGAGACAGTGATCTAAAGTGCTTATTGACAAACGAAAATGTCCTCTCAACAATAGATCAGAAGTGACGTAAAGTAGATATACTTTTTGATGGGCCAGGACGCCTCATGAGCCGAGATGACTTGCATTCCAAGACACGGTAACAATGCGTGTTCAGACAATCCTGGAACACCTGCAGTAAAATTTGGTTGTCTAAAAGTTAACTAAGTACCTGGTGACAGTTAATTGAACACGTGGCCAATCAACAATTTCACGGAAAGTGGATAATGTGAAAGGTAAGTGATCTGTAGATCATTGTTTTGCCTCCCTCGTACTAGTGCAGCCACAACTTATCCAGTGAACGTGAAAATCAGAATTCTGTTTCTCTGGACTGTTGGTCGATATTGTCACCAACATCAGAAGCATTTTTATATGTTCTGCTAAGTTCCACAATGCTAATATCCAACACTTAGGCCACCAGTTATCATCCCCGGTGCTTCACGATCATCTGACCATGGGTCTTCAATGTGGTGTGATGCGAATACCATCTAGGCTCAGAATGTGCGCAATATCACCCCGAAATGTATGGTTTATGTTTATCTTAGTTTTCCCAATTTTGTCACAGACCTCTCATTGCGTTGTGAACAATTATCGCGTTGTATATTCCAGCTCGTGCCTTGCGATGACTGACAACAGCACTCCTTGTACCAATGCAGTTACGACTTGTCAAAAGAACGTGTCACTGAGACATCTGTTGCCAACGACTGTTGGTCAGTATTTTCACCAACTTCAGAATTAAGCGTACCTTGTCTTAACGATCTCTTATTTATCACCTGGTACTTAATAATGGTATATTTCTTTTGGACAACCAAGTTTTATTGCAGGTGTTCCAGGATTGCTTGAGCACGCATTGTTACCGTGTCTTGGGATGCAAGTCATCTCGGCTCATGAGGCGTCCGGGCTCACCGAAAGGTATAGCTATTTTGCGTTACTTCATATCTATCGTTGATAAGACATTTTTGTTTATCAATGAGAACTTTAGATCACTATCTCGTTCAAACTAGCAGCTGTTCCAACCAGATTCACTTAAGCTACGGGGAACGTCTGAGTATGCATTGTAGGTTCACACCAGTAGATGATTCAACCTCATTCACATAAGCTATGAATGACTTCTCAGAATGCATTATGCGTTTTCACTGGCAGCTGCTTCACCCGATTGACACAGGTTATCAACAACGCCTCAGTTTGCAGTATGCGTTCACGCAAGGGGCTACTCCAACCTGATTCACCTGAGCTATGAAGTGCGTCTGAGTATGCAGTATAGGGTCACACTAGTGGATGCTTCAGCCCGATTAACTTAAGATATGAACAACGTCTGGGTATGTAGTATAGGTTCACACTAGTAGCTGCTCCACACGGTTGACCTAGGCTGTGAACGACGTCTCAGTATGCAGTATGCGTTCACAAGAAAGACTATTCCACCTGAATCACTTAAGCTATAAAGAACGTCTAAGTATGCGGCGTATGTTCACACTAGTAGATGCTTCAACCTCATTCATTCAAGCTATGAACATCCTTACTACCTGATGCTCAACAAGGGGAGTAACGTGACACTGAGGAACCACCCACTAAAATTAGCGGTCCAACAGAGCAGATTAGAATGCAGACAGCTTTCTCTCATTGTACGATGGCAAGGCTCGGAATGCTCTACCAGACCATGTAAAGACCTTGTGAAGCAAAAATTGATGTAACTACTCAGCATTTTCATCGAACATTAAAAATTTTGAGAACTGTCGTTTAAGAAGCAAATGAGCTAAATGCTTCTTCATAAACTAACAGTTTCCTCTATTATTATGTCCGTTTTGCGATTTTATTTCCATAATTGGTGTATTGTACAATTAACAATTTTAGTACGGTATGCGTTTCACGTTACCATGTGTATACTGATCACGCTTTTCTGAGCGTGTTTCTCACACAGATGCGCTGAGAAATATACCAATATTATTATAATATTATAGTATTATAATGTTGTTTCTGCCAACTCTGTAGCAATTTTCAAGGCTCGCCATGACCAACGTCTACTGCATTATTTCAGATATTGCACCTCGCTTCCACACTTCAGCCTGCTGCTGAGGGCCCTGAGATTCTGCGCATCGGGACACGGAGTCCTCAAAAGCTCCAGCTTCCTACTTCCGCTGAAAATCCATTGAACACATTGGAGGACGTATCAGAATGAAGTATGCGTTCACACTAGTGCCTGCCCTACCCGAATGACTTAAGTTGTGACCAGCGTCTGAGTATGTAGTATATGTTCACACTGGTGGCTGCTCCTTCCAAACCACTTTTGCTATGAACAATTTGGGGAACAAACACATGCGGGAAGTGATGGAAAACCTGTATTTGAGGCGTTTGGGGTACATGGTAATCATCATATTTGATTCCGTTGATTGTCATATTGGTTGGAATATTTTTCTGCACCGCGGTAGATACTTGGCGTTCCAAACATCATAGGTTATCTGGCTGAGAGGTATACCTCCCGGTGATCGGCATGCAGCTTGATTTCATCTGTTTCCGTACATTGTTCTGCATGAACGCCACGCGACCTCAGTCCGGTTGGAAACAATGCAGTACAGTAGATAGAATTTCCTTCTGAAGATTCTCGATGATAGAGTGAGACGTGATACTCTGTCCCTACGCCGCTCCATATACACCGAAGATGGAAACAACCACATGATAGCATCATTTCCAACCATTTCTAAGAGCAACGTTTCATCGACCATATCTACCTGAGATCTTACAAACAAGAAGAAGTAGTATAAATATCGTATAGACAAGAAAGCTGGAATGTTGTCATGCATGTTTCACTAACCAGTGTGTTAGTGTTCTTGTTTAGATGTAACGCCATCACTGTTAGGTCGTGTATTTCCATTTCGACCATATCTGTGAAACGCTGCAAAATGAAACACTCTCAGACTATAAGATGACTTGTTTCATCTTGAGAACGGTAATGATCGCAGTTACAAGACTTGACAAAGTGAGCCAACGCACATAACGAGTTATTTTCGCAAAGATAGTGGAAACATTTTTCATCACCAAACCAATACTTTTGGGAATTAATCGATGTATTTCAACGAAGTTTCACAAAAGGGACTTCGAGTAAGCTTGATAGAATTTTTCGTCTCAGGTGCAAGTTGGAGACCGAACGTCTACGTATTCAATTTTACTATGCATGTCTCTCCAAATGCCAGTTTCCAGGAAAGTTCACGAAGAAACTCAGATCATGTAATCTGCAGCCTAATATTTCCAACCTCAAACGAATGACTAAATCCCACG
>JTDE01004034.1:10230-28295 GCA_014338405.1 Paragonimus skrjabini miyazakii
GAAACATTTTTCATCACCAAACCAATACTTTTGGGAATTAATCGATGTATTTCAATTTTTCCGTTAACGCCGTTTATGTGCAATTGATGTATTATAAATACTTCCTGTGAAATTCCGATTTTAGTGTTTCAAAAATATTCAAAAATCGAGGATTCTCGTCAAAAGCACCGTTTTGCCTTTCGAATGACCTTCAAGGCGAATCCCGTGAAACGGATAATCGCCCAGTGAACAATGAAAATATTTCAAGCTCACTCAGGGAAATACGTGCAAGCTCATTTTCGAGGTATTTCACTTTCATTCGACGTAATTTCTGTCAGAAAATGTTGAAATAGTTCAGTTCGGACGATGGAGGATAGAAAGTTTCGAAATCTGACGAAGAATTTAGCAGTCGCCAGCGCGGGACATCGTGATATGCTGGGAAACTTCAAAAAGCTGAGAATCTCGCGAATCGCTTGGTTAATATGATTTTATGTTCGCCCATTCACCGTGAAAATTTTCCTTGCATAACGCACGCTCGTGGGACTAGAAAACATAACACAATATCATGTGTTAAATTGGAAAAATGTGAAGCTATCACATATAATATGAAGAATATTGTGAATGTTATACTTCTTGTCAAAAACTTTACGCAATATTAATATTTTTGTTTTTTTCAATAAAGTATATATAGTATTGACAGGTAATTGTTATAGCAATCCGCGGTAATTGGGTAACCAGCAGCCAATTCTAGAATGATTATCACGTGATAATCAAAACTGTGTTCGAAGTTTTTACGTCAGTTTGGTTTACAAACTCAATGTTTCTGCTAACGTCAATATTTCATAGCCCACAAAAGTTACCAATGGTTAATTAGGAAGGTAAAAGTGCGCGCGCACTTGCCCAGCGAAGCTTGTGCAAGGCAGGATGTGAAAGCATGTTTATACCCTAAGACAATTTCACGAAATTTTCATATTGGCAGGTTTGCAGTACACTTTTCAGTCACAGTTGCTGTATAAAGCGAAAACCACATACACTCGATGGCTTTCCGTTGCTTCGGTTCCATCATGGAGGAAGATCAGTGCGTCAAATCGACAAGAATGCAAGGCTTAGCAGACTTCAAATGGTGAATACTGGCCCTGATATTCTGAGGCCCACTTTTGTTATAGGCCTGTCCGCCACATTACTGTGCGCTGTTAACGACATCCAGGTACACGGTATGCATGTAATCCAATGAAAAGTCGTGAACCATATCACAGCCAAAATCCGGAATATGGGACCAACCAATATGGTCAGCAAATATCCGGCCACGAATGTCTCTGTCACCTCGAGCGACAGCTGTATTGGGGGGACTAACTAGCTTTCGCAGCGATTATAACCTATGTGTGAAACTGGTTGCTTCACTAAAACCCGAGCAGGAGTATCAGAGATAACGCAAGACAAACACACATCGATGTGTTCGCGAGCGTCAATCACGATGCCATTATGTAAAAGTTCCATTAACTCATCTACTGTACCGCAGAGAAACGCGTCCACGGTCGTTGGTTTGCATGGACCGCAGTTAATGCCTATAGCGAATTGCTGTTTGCTTGCAAAGCTTAGACGTCGACCGACGATTGGCCAAAGCTGCATACCTGACCTTTAGAAGGGGGACAAGCCGTCGACATGCAACTGTAGTTCATTCATGTCAACCAACTCGCGCCCCCAACGGGTTGCTGAGTGGAACTTTGGGAAGTTCGAAGAATGGTTCCTGGATCCTTGGGTACCTCTGGATTGTATTTCTACACAACATCCATAACGGCATGCTGCCAGGACAGGGGAGCACCAGTCCTCAAAAAACACGCCGCAACTCTTCGGAGATGAAGCTAGAAGCCAAGGGTTGCATTCCACCGACATCAGCGTCCACTAATTCACTGAAGGCAGAACTAATACACGCGTACCAACAGCGGCTTGTGAACAAACGAGGCCTTCAGGGCGACCGCCACCGAACGATAACTCAGAGACCGGGGAAGCTAGAGAACAAACAGGCCTGATTAAAAAAGTACTTGTAAACACGTTCAGCCGCTCATCTTCAGCTATATCCGTAGAGGTAGGTGAAACGGCTGTTGCAGCAGTATATCCTCGGCGATGGTCCCAAGTATTGCCCTCAAAAAAGCCCAGAAGGACCAGCGATAAGCACAGGATTTGCCAAGAGTATTTGAGTGAGTGTGCTGGCTGAGGAAAAACAAACTGAAGGTGACCGACAATAACGGCAGACACTGCGATTGCCCACACTGTAACAGCACAAATGCGGATGGCTGATATGCGTCAAAAGCATTGACAATTTTTATCCATCGAAGAATTACGTTGTGCTGTCGCATCACATTTACGACATTAGGCCGTTTTGTTGTTCGCCGGGACTGTGTTTCAAAGGTGAAACAAGTTGAAAACGGCCATTTGGGTGTGAAAAGAAATACCTCGGTGATTACATCATAAGGCCAAACACCCCCGGAAGCCCCTTCGTGATGGGGAATTACATCGTCTATCTGAAGGTCGCGCGAAGCCTTCAAACATTTAGGTGTAATCTGTAAGTGTTGCAACACTACTGTGAAATCTGTTCACAGTACATTACTTGTTGGAATTCTCAAGTGACGAATCAAGATATACATCAGCTTGGACAACAGAACGGCTGCCGTTAGCTACAACCCTGGCATCGTAACTGCCTTCCTTGGGGTCACTCTAAATTTACCAATCAGAAAGCCGAATTGAATACTACTGGTTGGGAAAACCGCCCTTAGATAGCGCGTTGCTCCGTAACTAACTTCAGACGCATCACAGAACATAAGCAGTTCGACAAGGTTTGTTGAGGAAAGTCCATGAACCATGCATCTGGGCAATACCACGCTGTCTATGGATCTGACATCTTTCAGCCAACCTCCTCGGAGTTCCGGGTCACACTCTTTTATATCGGAGTCCCAATCGATGCTCTTGTGACAAAGGTCTTGAAGAAACCTGCGAGCTGGCAACAACATCAATGCCAATATTCCCAAGGGATCGTATAACGAAGCCACACAACTTAATATTCCTATTTTCCTGTTACTGGTGTGAGGGAGGTTGATTTGAAACTGGATGCAGTCGTCTGCCACATGCCACTTCAGGCCCAGAGCTCGCTGGTATTCACAACTATGGAGTTCAAGGTTCCGGAAGTCAACAAGTTTTTCTTCATTGGGTAAAGTTTCAATAGTCTCATTACAGTTAGAAACCCACTTGATGAGTCTATACCCACACAACTGCAGCACCGTTCGAAGTTCATTTACCACAGCCCTGGCCTCGGATATTAAGTCGAATGACACTAAACAGTCATCCACGTAGAACTTCTCTTTCACTACGATAGCAATCTTTGATAGAAACTGCTAACTTTTGCAATGCGAAACTAGCACACAATCGCGAAGATCTCGTTTCAAAGTGGTGGGCATTCAGCTCGTAGGTTTTCGGCGGTTTTTCGAACGAATCAGAACTCCACCAAAAAAAAATTAATGCACCCCGATCACGACGTGGCACTCTCACTTGCAGGAACGTCTCTTCAGTGTCAGCGGAGACTGCCACCGTGTATTTGAGAAAACACACATGTACTCCTGGTAAACTGTTAATCAAATCCGAACCCTGGAGTAAGGTTTTGTTGAGGGATGCACCTCGGTGCTCAGCGTCACCATCAGAGATTACGCGTACCTTGCCGGGTTTATTCGGGTTAAGTACAGGATGGGGTAGCAGGCACCATCTCCTTGTTGTAGTTATAACACTCTTACTTGTGTATCCCTTCCCGACATGCTCCAGTATCAAAGGCGGAATAGCTTTGGGTTTTGAATCAACCTTCGATTCAGTGCAGCAAAGCGTTTCTCAGACATCTCTTTATCATTGTGCAGTGCCCAAATATCTTGTCTCCACAGCATGCCTGTATCATAGTGACCGCCCTTAAATATTACATTGCTTTCAGCCATAGGTAATGCATGTTTTTCAACCACAGGAAGCTCTTTGACTTCCAAAGTTTTTCCCTGATTGAAATCCACCTCACACGTCCTTCGGGCCAAATCATTCAACGAGAACTGACGTGATTCCGCGAGGTATACACAATGCTCGTTCCGGAATATGGTACGATACGGACCTCGAAGACTCCAGCCGAAAATGGTCTTACTCGTATAAGGCTCACTGCCACTTCCCAGTCTGTGATCCAGTACCCAGTGTGCTTCAGGGACGTCGCATCCTATTAGGATCCCTATGCCGCTTTCAGTTAACTTCTCAAACGAAAGGTCCCCTATGTAAGCCCATTTATCTACCTCAGATTGTTAGACGACGTCAGCCTGCGTCAGTGGCAGCTGTTTCACCGCATAAACTGAACCAGCTTTAACAGAATGCACCTGATTCAAGGACTGCAACTCAGCTGACCCTTTGGTGCATGGTGCTGCAGAAGTTCCATGTAGAGTACAGTACATCCTCTGGCAAGGCCGTCCCTGCAAACCGAATGCTCTTGCAATAGATTCATCAAGCAACGTAGTGTTAGACCTGTTATCCAAAAAGGCATACGTTATCACCGACGCTTCTGGGCCAATCAACCTTACTAGGAAAAATTCTAGGCACACGCCGTTTTGACTGAACGTGGCGCCGCACAAGGACGGCTTTGCCTCCTCCATACATTTTTCAGGCTCGTCCTCATAAATCAATGTATGATGGCGTCGACCACAACCCGGTATTCCACATCGTACCTGTACCCTACAAGACCTCGCAACATGATTCGTTTTCAAGCAAATAAAACAACGTCCGATATTCTTCAGCATAGTCTTACGTTGTTCCAAAGATCTGCTGCTAGACCAACTACAATCAGATATATCATGGTTGCCCTTACAAACTAGACAATGAAAGTTCACCCTCTCATAAGGTACACCTACTCCAACGTTGCACCTAGAGTACTTGACTCCAGAAGGTCCGAAGGACGTTAGGTAATTCTGCTTATTTTCAACGCCAGCGGCCAACTGGCCATACTTGCTAGCGCTGACTGCCACTCTTTTCTCCACAAAGTGCAATAGGTCGCCAAAATTAGCTTCCCTTCGCACTCGGGTTTGCTCTCAGCAACTTCTACCCACCTTTCTTGTAAGTGGTGACGCAATCGCTCAACTGCTCTAAAGTGGTTGGTTCAGCAGTTTAGTTCTACTGCGTAATCTAGCCGCGTCAGCATTGCTTGACAGCCCTCCATCTGTCTGGCCAGTCCACGCAAACCATCAGCATCGCCAATGACTAATTTAGGGCCCATGAAAACTTTTTACTTACGGCCCGTAAAATATCATGTCGGCGGCCAAAATGTTGGTGTAAAATTCTCATTGCCTCTGTAAAATCCACCTCATTTGGCACGAGCGTGCAAAGATTAATCGCCTCTTTCGCCCTGCCACGGCAAAAATGCAATACATATGAAAGCTTTGATCCTTTGTCAACTAATTTATCTGCCCCGTTACCTTCAAAACTTCTGACAAAGGTGAAGTAATTCTTCGGGGAACCATCGAAACTGTCAACTTCAATTTTCGGAAGCCTGGCTCCAAGAATCAAAGGTCTGAGAGCCCGCTTTAGCGATTCAACAGTGTCCAAACCAAATGGGTTTGTTTCCGAGGCCCGTTGTTGAACGGAGTGGGGCTGATATTATCCCCTGGGGTTGTACTAAATCTAGTCCCGACTGTCGGGGCGGGTTCGACTTCCACAGGCTTACGGCGCATCTTATGGAGCTCGAGCAGTTTACGCCTCAACTCTGGCTCCTCTGCCTTCAACGTCAGCTATTTTTCCAACAGATCCTCAGAAACTTTATTAGAAACATTCGGCAGAGCATGATTAAGCCGAACGTGAAAAACAGTAAATGAGTAGGACACGCTCTCCATCTTCGCCAGCGGGCTCGCCACCGTCCCTATCGCTGCTCTCGGGCCGGATCACTGTTTAGTCTCAGGGGCCCCAGACAAATGGCACTCACGCTCGACAACGCTCGGTTCAGGTGAAATCCTATTATTAAGAAAGCTTTTAGAAACACTCAAAACATTTGGCATAGAAGAATTGTTCGTAACCTTTGAAGAATTAAGGTTAATAGAAAGGGGAGTATCACCACAGGTATGATTGTCCAACTGGTCCACATCAGACAAGGGAAAGGGCTCATGGGACATCGCTGTGGCCTCGAGTGACAGAGAATCGCTTGATCTTCCGGTGGTAGATTGCTGAGTCAGAGAAACTGGATCAGCCCCGATAACACCATAATTGTCAGGACCGGTGGCAATTTCCACAATATCCGATTCCGTCATCCTCAAAGAACGCCGGAGTTCCATGATAGGAGAGCGTTGCTACTCATCCTTGTTGAAAGGCAAGGTGTCCGGGCGAAATGTTGAGGAATTCGAGTACTATTGAATCGCTCACTAACGTTTCAAGTTTACAACAAGTTACGCGTTATCTGTTGATCCAAAAATGCCTTTCTCAATACTCAATGGCAGAGAAGATCATCTATTTTTGAAACGGTTAATGAGAAGGCGCTCGTGAAACTGGATTTAATACGGTACTAATTGAATCAGTGTACATGAGAATTAGATATCTCACGTTGAATGTGAAAAATCCTCAGAAATCGAATAAAGAATGTGCCTGTGCAACAAATCTTGCAACTAAACACCGTTCAGTGATGGGGACGATAAAACGGAATTGAGCTCACTCAAACAATTGGTCATTGGTTGGATCGGAGCAAAATGATTGTTCACGCATCGAGAAATGGTAAGAATCATACGCTACTCAAGGAAGAATATGGAGGAAGAATGTTTTAGTTTGACATTTGGATAATAGTAAGGGAAACGGTTACGGTAGTTTGTGTAAGAACAAAAATGGTTAATACTGTTTATTCTTAGGAAACACAATGAATCATACGGCCACCCTGCAACACTAATCAAACAAAACACAGCTATCTCAGAATGACGCGACATACCTTATCATAGTCAAAAGAGACGGCTGATGTCATTGCTGAGTTTTACAGCAGGTCTTCGCGCGGTCACCTTCAGTTCTTCAGGTTCGTCTTGAGACTGAAATCGATGGAACTTACACTGTGGATACTTCCTCCGCGGCGGTGTTGGCTAAACTCAGATGCCTTGTGGACAGCTCTCCTGGCCTCGACGGTATACTTCCCAAGGCCTTGCGGGAAGCGGTGGAACAGCTTGCTGATCCACTTAGCCTACTGTTTATGCAATCCATCTTCCAGGAACAGTACCCAGCAGTTGGAAACTCGCGAGCATTACACCCGTTTTCAAGGGTGGTAGGCGAAATTGCCCCGGTGACTACAGACCAATTGCATTGCTGTCAAGCCCTTCAAAAATTTTAGAGATGCTTGTATACAACTCGCTTTATAAGTATCTCACCTATCGTGAGTTTTTCTCTAATGCTCAACATGGATTTCGCAAAGGCCGTTCGTGTACCACAAATCTGCTGATAGCCACCGACAAGTGGACGAAAGCAGTTGATCAGGGCAATTGAATAGACGTTGTATATCTTGATTTTTCTAAGACATTCGACCCCGTGGATCATTCTGTTTTGATCCGCAAGGTTTTCAATTATGGGGTGCGAGGCAATCTTCTCCAGTGGCTTGAGTCGTATCTTGCCAACCGTCTGTACAGGGCGTGCAGGTGCATGCCTAGCCTCTGTGGAATACCCCAAGGTTCAGTTCTTTGCCCGCCGCTATTTCTGGTATTCATAAACGATCTTCCACTTTCGATCATTTCTCCGTTACTACTGTTTGCGGACGACGTCAAAATTTGGCGAGCCGTCAGCATAACCGACGATTCTGTCATCCTGCAGAAGACCCCGGCATTCTGGTCCATTGATCTCGAGCGAACCGACTCGCAGTTAACGCTGGTAAGTGCAAAGTTATGTACATTGCCGGCTCTATGAGAACCACTCACTACCTCGACGGATATCTGCTTCAGATGTTTCTTATTGAGAAGGACTTAGGATGCACTGTTTCACATACTCTCTCGAGCTATGAGAACGCTGAAACAAATGCAAAAAAGGCTAGCCACATCCTGGCGTTATTGAAACGTCTCTTCAACCAGTTCAACTCTAATTGTTTTCAGCTTCTTTATAAGTTTCGTTCGACCGCATCTGGAGAATGGAAGTGTGATCCGGCCACCGCATCTCCAAAAGAACAAGTTGCTCCTGGAGACGGTACAACGTTGAGCCACTAAGGCAGTCCGGGGTTTAAAAACTAGACCATATGAGGAAAGGCCGAAATCTTTGTACAGGTACTCCTTAGAGTACCGTTGGTTTAGAGGTGACTTGATATTGACCTTTTTGATTATGCAGTCCCCGGAACATCCTTGCCGCCTGATGCTCAGCAAGGGGAGTAGCGTGACACTGAGGGACCACCCCCTGAAACTAGAAGTCCAACATAGCAGACTAGAATGCAGGCATAGCTTTTACTCATTGCACGTTTGCAAGGCCTGGAATGCTCTACCAGGCCATGTTGCTTCTGCTGGCTCTGTAGCAATTTTCAAGGTTCGCCTTGGCCAACATCCATCGCATTAGTTCATATACTGCCAATTTTCTCCCCATTTCAGCACGTTGCTGAGGGCCTTCAGATTCCACTCATCGAGATATGAAGTTGTCAAAATCTCCAGCTTCATACTTCCGTTTACAACCCATTAAGCGCGATTCGGATTTGAAGATAAGTGTTGTTGTTTTTAGTTTTTGGTTCTGTAAAAGTATAGTAGTTAACTATCGACTAACTGCCGTAGCTTGGGTGCTATCTCGTGACTACAGCGATTCGCCTTTGTTGTAAAATGTTCCTACGATCCACTTGCAGTCTGCGCACCAAGTTTGTCTGCGTGAAGGACCATGCGCTATAGCGCTTTGGCTGTAATACATGGTTTAATATTTCTTGCCTTGACTTTTCTCCAGTGCTGTGCCATGCACTCAGTGCAGTCAGCCTAGACTGCGCTCAACTTAACTGCAATAGTTGTCAACAATCTGGAAATTACTTGCCGGTCATGCAGGCACCACTGTTACTGGGATAGCGTCAGCTGGCGAATCAGCCTGTAATAGATCCACGATTCATAGCATCGTGGCCAACGCCAGCGAGCCTCGTCCTATTCAGAATGTGACAACACCAACTGAACGCAAACAAAGCTATCAGCAAAGACCGTATGTGTCAGTGGTGGCCGGTACCCAGGAACCGTCACGCTCAATTGGTACTGGCATGCCTGTCGCAAAAGTTAACATTCTGCTGCCCGGTAAGACTCCGTCATAGTGCAGGACCTCCCGGAGTGCCATGACTCGTCTCCCCAACTTCGCGACGAACATGATCGCAAACTTTGGCTTGCCCTCAGTGTTCAAATGCAAATCATGTAAGGATGCCGACTCACCGCATGTCAACAAATCAAGGTTGGCACAGGTTTCCCTTACAAGTTCATCGGAGACCGGAAATGTTCTCCTAGCAACTTTTAAGCCGCGCTCCTATGGCGGTGCCTCAATTTTCCCTGACACACCTTGGACCGAGCAACAACGGAGACATCAAGCAACGAAAAATGCTGTGGCTGCTGATCGTTCTGCCAACATAATCATCAGAAATGTGCCTGACATAGGTGGGAACAACACTGCGCACGCTATCGATCAATGGAAATTACTTGCGTCTGCTCTAAGTCTAGAAAATTTGCTTCTGCAAAACATTATGCGCATCCCGCGCACTAGCCTGACCACAGCTGATTTCCTACCACGGCTCTTGAAAATTACCGTAACAGCCCCTGAGAAAGTTGCACATATACTAGAACGTTTTTGGCATGAGCGCCATTGAATCTAAGAAGGCATAAACTTCCATCCCGATCGTACCAAAGGTGAACGCGAGAAGTTGCGAGCTGATTACTTAGCACGATCTGCTCAGTCAGTCATTCCCTAAAATGACCTGAAATCGCGAAAAACCGTCAACTAGTCGGCCCAGTCCGAGTCGGTGATTACCCTGCCGATGTGTCCGGCACCCCCGGAAAAACCCAGTCCACTGTTGGCTCCGGCAACATGCACTCATCCAGGGTAAATTCTGTAAAATGTGCTTATGCCAACGCTAAAAGTCTGATCAGCAAACTTGATGAAATCCGTGCGCATTGCCTCGCGAATACCTTCCTCATCGTCGGAATTACTGAATCATGGCTCTCATCAAACCACCCCGATCCTGAGCTAGATATAGCAGACATGCTGCTTTTTCGGAATGATATGGTGTTGCCCTTATTGTCCGCAACTCCCTCCTGGCTACTCCCCTGTCTTACCCAATACTCACTGCAGTTCCGGAATCTATCTGACGCTCCACTGCACTACCCAACTCTGATAGATTGTTAGCTGGCGTACTATATCGGCCCCCTTGTTCTTACTCTGACCGCGATGAGGCAATACTGTCCGGACCCACCTGTATCCACTCCCTAGGATACTCACATATCCTGATAATGGGAGACCAACCTGCCACAAATTGACTTCCAATCCTACTCCTACAAAGACCCCACTGATGCAATGACGGCAACATTTCTAGCCTCAGTTGCAGCTGCCGGCCATAGGGAACATGTGCCCGATTGTGCAAGATGGCGCGCTGGCCACGCTTTTTCCCGTCTAGATTACATCCTCACTAATGAAGAGCTAATGGTAGACAACTTAACCATGGGTGCCCCGCTTGGCTTAAGCGACCGCGCCGTACTAACCTTCGATTACATTTGTAGTGCCCAGCTTACTCCCAAAGCAAACGTTCCAGAAAGAAAATTCCATAGAATTAGGGCGGATGCACTCAACGCGTACCTAGCTAATACTTCATGGGATCAGTTCGACTCATCGCTGTCTGTTGGGGAAATGTGCGAACATTCACTAGTACCATTTGCGAAGCGATAGGTTACACACCATTCTGCTCTACAACACGCCGGAAGCCACAACGGCAATTACGGTCCTGAACGTTAAGAACCATCCACGCTAAACGTCTAGGACGGGTTCAGTACAGAAATTCAGGGGATCAAGATGATCGTAATCTGTAGGCGCAACTTCGATATCGATACACCAAACTAATCAGGGAAGATCGATTAGATTTTTAGCAACGTGTAGCTCAGAGGTTCGTCAGCGATCTTAAAAGCTTCTACAAATTTGTCTCAAAAACCCGTAAAGTCAGAGCTGGCGTTCTCCAGCTAACCGGCCCGCAAAGGCTTACTTGCTCAGACGGTGAAGTTCTGGCTGATTTCTACAGTACTGTGTTTACTAACGGCGAGCATAACTGATCCGTAGCAGAAAGCGTTAACACTTCTGGAGAGATCTCCACAGTAGATACCACAGAGGGTGCTGTACTTATGAAACTGCTGGGGATCAATCCCACATCTCTCGGACCAGACTGTATAACGCCTCTAGTCCTTGTTCATGGAGAAGCACAGTTGGCTGTCCCCCCAAGCATCCTGTTCACACAGACAATTGCTGCGGGAACAGTACCAAAAAGCTGGAAATCAGCGAATATCACTCCCATCTTCAAATGTGGACAGCGAAATCAGCCTTGCAACTATCGTCCGACTGCCCTCCTATCGTGTGTATCAAAAGTCCTCGAAGCGTTAGTACATGATGCACTATCTAAGCATCTTTTAGCACAATCTTTCATCTGCAGTGAGCAACACAGCTTTCTACGCGGCCGCTCATGTGATAGAAACTTGTTGCTAACTGT
This sequence comes from Paragonimus skrjabini miyazakii, assembly GCA_014338405.1. Taxonomy (NCBI): domain Eukaryota; kingdom Metazoa; phylum Platyhelminthes; class Trematoda; order Plagiorchiida; family Troglotrematidae; genus Paragonimus; species Paragonimus skrjabini miyazakii. The sequence goes on from JTDE01004034.1 coordinate 21,914, forward strand.
AGACGGGTGGATTTTTGCTGCCGACAGAGGAGAGGGAGTCGACGCTATTTGCCTTGATTTTGCCAAGACTTTTGACCAAGTGGATCATTCTATTTTACTCGATAAGCTTCACCGTTGTGGTGTCAAGGGTAACCTTCTCCACTGGATAAAACCTTATTTATCAAACTGTTCCTACCGTGTGCGGGAGGGTTCTTCTGTATCTTCTGTCGAACTCAGCCCCAGCGGAGTCCCACAGGGCTCCATGTTGGGGCCACTATTCTTCTCTATCTTCATCAACGATCTGCCATCCGAAGCATCGTTTACACTGCTACTGCTTGTGGACGATTTCAAAATCTGGATGATCGTGCGTAACAGCTCTGACGCGAGCGTCCTGCAGGCTGATATTAGTGCACTTCGTAATTGGTCTAAATCTAACTGCAGCGAGTTCGATCCCAACAAGTACAGAGTTGCGCATATCAGGCATAAGCGCAATATCCCCCACTCCCTCAGTGGAGTACCGCTCCAAGTCACAGAGAGAGAAAAAGGCCTTGACAATGTTGTGACACACAACCTCACCAGTTCTCCCAAAACCGAGGCCAGCGCCAATAAATCCAATAGCGTACCAACGCTTCTAAAGCATCTGTTTGGAAAATGTGAGCGATCATGTTTCAAGCACCTGTACAACAGTTTTATTCGTCATCACCTCGAGCATGGAACCCTTGTTTGGACTCCTCACCTACAAAATGACAAACTAACTCTAGAAACTGTTCAGAGGCGTGCGACAAAAGTAGTTTGTGGGTTGACTGCGAAAACCTACACTGAGCGGCTTTGCAAGCCAAATCTCTTCTCTCTGGAATACCGTAGACAGAGAGGTGACCTAATATTAGCATGTTTATAAAGACTTCTAACCATCCGTGTAGATCCCTGCTCAATCGTGCGAATACCAGCTGACTCATAGGGCAGTTCCTGATAATCAACTCTCAGTACAGCAGACTTGAGCTAAGGCTCAGTTGTGTCTTGGTTCGGGTCCGAAAAGCCTCCCTGCCAAAACATATCGTGTATGCCACGATAGTCGCTGCGTTCAAATTCCGTCTGGATCGCTACTCTATCACTTAGTCCAATCTCAGCATAATATTCTGCACACAGCCACGTATTTATGGCCGTCTACTGAATAACTCACACCTGATTATGTATGTGCATCCAGCTACAGAATAACGGGTTTAACACCAGTAGTCGTGCATCTACCTGTTTGTTTGCTTACCTATTTATCCCCGTTTTAGCCCTTAGATACAATCAAGAAATTTTGCGACGTGTAACTATCCCTCCGTTACAGAAATATCTTGCCTGGAGAAACGGAACAATCAAAAACCGTGACATACTACTTCCGTCTATCACACATTGAACCCATTTAACAAATAGTGTGAGCCAGAATAACAGCAACTGCGATGCAAAACTTCACGACGTCAGCCTCCGAGGAACAAACCATTCTCCAGTCACTGGACCCATCGAAGTTCCCGAGACCAGACGGCATTCATGCAGCTCTGGTTCGCCCCTTAGCCGAGGTTTTGGCGTGCCCGTTATCTGCACTGATGAATTTGTCGCTGAAGCAAGGAAGGGTTGTTAAAGACTGGAAAGTAGCCAGTGTGGTAGCTATTCATAACGGGGGCGCAAAATAAAAAACCACAAACTACCGTCCCATTAGCCTGACATGCGTCCTGTTGAAAGTATGCCAGAAAGTAATCACAGATCGCTTGGCTAGCTTTTTGTCTATTAATAACCTCCTAAATGCCAACCAACATGCCTTTGTGAAAAGAAGGTCGTGTCTGTCGAACCTAATCTGCTTCTTAGATGAAATAACCAAGAGGTTAGACAAAGGGGAGCAGGTGGAAGTTTGCTACCTCGACTTCTGCAAAGCGTTCGACTCGGTCAACCATCAACTACTCCTGGAGAAGATCAAGTACTGTTGCATAGCACCCGAAGTCCTCGAATGGATTAGAGACTTCTTATCAGACAGGACATTCACAGTGTCCGTTGGGAGAGGACTGTCGAACGTCCGGGAGGTTCTCAGTGGAGTACCACGAGGATCAGTGCTGGGACCTATTCTGTTTTTGATGTACATTAACGAACAACTGAACGCGCCTTGTTACATGTTTGCTGACGATGTAAGGGGTGTCGGCAATCCAAATCGATATGATCTTCAGACGGATGTGATTAAGTTGACCGCCTGGTTGGAGGACTGGGACCTCGCACTCAACTTCGGTGAACGCATTAATCTGATTAGCTCCGACAAAACAGAGGCCTGTCGGTATCTCCCGGAGGTGAATATTGAATCGTTCGCTAACGATTCAAGTTCACAACGAGTGACGCGTAATCTGTTGAGCCAAATATGCCTATCTCAATATCCAACGGCAAGGAAGATAATCTATCTTCGAAACGGTTAATGAGAAGGCGCTCGTAGAAACTGGATTTAATACGGTACTAACTGAATCGATGTACATGAAAAGTAAATATCTCACCTCGAATGTGAAATATCCTCAGAAATTGAATAAAGAATATGCCTGTACAACAAATCTGACAACTAGGCATCGCTCAGTAATGGAGGACGATAAAAAGGAATTGAGTTCACTCAAACAAGTAGTAATTGGTTGGGTTGGAGCAAAATGACTGTTCACACATCGAGAAATGATCAGAATTATAAGCTACTCAAGACAGAATATGGAAGAAGAATGTCCTATTTTGACATTTAAAAATGCACAAGACTCTGACTGAATGTGAGTAAGTGAAACGGTTACAGTAGCCGGTGTAAGAAGGAAAATGGTCAATACTGTTTGTTCTTAAGGAAAATTAAGGAAAGATAGGCCACCATCCAACATTGATCAAGCAAAGCACAGCAATCTCGAAATTAATGCAACAGACCTTAACAAAATCAACAGCTATTGAGCCTACTTGGATTACGCAGGTAGATGAAATTAGGGATCTGGGGATCCGTCTCTGTAGTAACTTCAAACCGGCAGCCCAATGCGTGTTCGCTGCAAAGAAGGCCAGGGCGGCCCTTTTTCAACTCAAAAATGCAATCTGTTCCAGGGACCCTGATGTATTTATACCGCCGTACAAGGCGTTCGTGAGACCACATCTAGAATATTGCACTGAGGCATGGAGCCCGCACCTCAGAAAGACATGGAGTGTCTGGAGAAGGTGCAAAGATTAGCCACTAGGATGGTAGGTGGAGTGAAAGACACGGACTATGCAACCAGACTGACAAAACAATCTATTTTCTATAGAACACAAACGACTCGGTGGGAAACTGATCGAAACTTATAAAGTTCTGCATGGATTCACCGATGTTGCACCAGGTGCTCTGTTCTCAGCCAGAGAAACGCCTTACCCAAGGGGTCACTCGTTGTCCCTGAGCAAGCCACCTACCCATACGTCTATCAGAGCCAATGTGTCACGAACAGGGTCGTCAACCCATGGAACAAGCTGCCTGAGTCCGCAGTCTAGGCTACCTTGTTCGAATTGTTTAAGAGCAAAATGGATTAGGAATGGGAATGCCTATTCCCTGACACGATGCAATCTATGTATTATTGTTTGCTTGCTTGACGTATGAATGTAGTTTGCTATCTGATTGGATACATATATGTTAGTCAGTCGTAGGAGTGGGTATACCCCTGCAAGCCAACACGTGATCGCAATCATGTAAGTAGTCATGCGGTGTCGAAATAAATAGAGCGAAACCTGATAGTTCGTCTAAATGAAGTCGTAAAGAGTGATTTGGAGCGACATGAAAACAGGATTCACACGGGCACCAGCGTCATTCTCTTTTCCTCTCCATTCTTAGCTTAGGTTTACCCTTGCTGTACCCATCACTGTGAGTAGTCTCATCCACCCCCCTTGTTATTTTCTGCAACTCTGCTTTAAGGACCGAACCCCCGCACGGAAACACGATACCTGCTCAGGGCTGTGACCCGATGCTGCTAACCTCCGCCAGTGTTCCAAATTTGCTACCCCTAGAAAATAAAAGATGACTCTGTGGCCAGGGTGTGGTGATGATAAAGCGACAGCCTGGATTACTCTGTAGTAACCACTATGCTTCATTTCTTGTGATCCAGGTCAGCGGTCGTAACTGGTGAAATAGGTTGATCAGGCACCACTCCCACCCGACCCCTGAGGCCCAGGATATCTAGAAGGAGCAAAATGGGCTGACTAATGTACACAGTCACATCTTTGAAAAAATAGCTGCAAAAAGCAGCCCATACAAAACAAGACGCGTTGCAGAGCATGGTTAGCCAACTTCCCGTTTTTTCCCTGAGCCAGCACATATCCTGTGAAAGGTTGCTACGGCTGAGCACAAGACTTGGCACATTTATACTTATATATATGTATATATATACATATTTATTCTTCTCTCTTACCCTAAATATATTTATGAAATGGGATGCATTCATCCACAAATGTACTTGGGCTATTTCACTATACCCAATTTCTAGTCTGTCAGCAGCGATTAGCACCTAACACGAACATACTAGGAACTTCTGTCTCACTGTCGCAAATTATTTACAATAAGCATGGGCTAATCGGGGTTAAGCATGAACCTGGATCAGCGAATCCATGTGTGAAAGCCTATACGAATGCAGACTTAACATACAAGCTGGCTAGAAGAGAACGCTAGCAGTAGAGGATACATAATGTTCGATGTATGCGCCAGTCCATACAGGGAAACATTTCGTGATGCTAGCTCCAGGGTTCGTACACCCAAGGTTTCCCCAGTCTTATATTAACACGGATCGGGAGTCACAGTGAGAAAACGGTGAATCTGCAAACAAACTTTATTTATTTATTTACTCACCGTACACAAGCGGACTTCAACGCAACGAATAAGGGCGCTAGGGAGCTGGGCGTGAGAGAAGCTTCAGCACAACCGCACGGCAGCCGCCAGACAGGACGAATGTCAACGGAACCTCCAGTTGGCCTTCAGGATACAAACAAGTGTCAGCCTGGTTGGGCGGCGTTTCCAACGGTAGTGGCTTAAACATTGTTATCCTAGTGAATGTAGCCTACAATGGTAAAAATGGCGCGGATTCCTTCTACAGCTACGAGTAAAACTGCGATACCTACGCCAACACACTAACTTTGATGTTAGTGGTTTGTAGTAAATTTACAATCACAAGGTAATGTGAACCAGGGCGGTGGTACTGGCGAGGCAACTCTCACGCGGCGAGGAGTTAAGGATTTTGGGGACGTCGAAGGTAATCTCACTGCAATCATTGACCAGCATCGACGTTGAGACATGCTGAACATTGATGGGTATGGATGCAAATCTTCAATTCCCAAGCTGAAGCGTCCTCATGTGTGTGTGATTGCTCTCGAGTCGTAGCAACAGTTCTGTAAATGTACATTCTACCTGGTGCTCTTTTCCTCTGTTGTAGATAGGTCGGGAGTGGATACCTCACGTGAAATCAGAAACCTTGAAGTCGAAGCGTTGAAAGCCCCAGGCTTTTCGACGCAAGAACCTGGACACCTTGGCTCTTGGGCGTCACCTGTTCTGGGAATTGAATTGAAAAATTGAATTGAGCTGAATTGGGAGCGGGCTTTTGGTTTTCTGCGCTACGCTGTTGATGCACACTCGGTTGTCGGTCAGACGGCAGGGTGGTAAGGCGCAGGACGTTAGTGCACTCAACAGTGATGATTTCAAAAAGCCAAAGAAAAGACGCATGCGTAAAGTCTCCTCGATAAAAAACCCTGGCTTTCTTCTTAGTGCTAACACAAGTGAAATATCATATAAAGACTCTCATGCGGTAGGCAAACGCCATTCGTCGCAGTTTGTTACGTACACACAAGATGGACGTCTTTTTTATGATCTTTATGTTAAATCGGGACCACTTTCACCGCCGAAGAGTTGTAATAAGGAAAGTATGCGAACAGAGTTTCCTGCTGCAGATGTTTGTGAGGTATCCAAAATTAGGAAGAATCATAGATCCTATGAATCGCTAGAAAAGCCGGCTACTGTCACAGAACGTACATCGCAACAAGTGTCGGAAAGTGAGGGCACTTCCTCAGCTGTGTCATTCTTGCGTACTCGTGCTAATCGGCAGAACGTGCACATGACCCGAAGGCAAACTAGACGATTGGGGCTGAAATCGTCTATCCACCGTAGCGTTGCTCATTCGAGTTTTCCAGAGAAGCGTTGCGCCTCAGTGGAACAAAAGCTGAAACGTGAACTTGGTGTTGACGTTATCCCCGCATTTCCATCACTTGGGAAACGTCTTGCAAGCTTGAATGCAGTTGCGCTAATCAACGCCGTCACAACTGATAAGGATATATGTGTTAAACATCGAGCTGCCTCATCACCTCAGAGACGATATTCTGTTGACACTATTCCGTGCGAAGAAAACCACGAAGACTG
>JTDE01004034.1:36019-47698 GCA_014338405.1 Paragonimus skrjabini miyazakii
CCGAGAGACGAACCCAACATACAGTGGCCAAACCTCTGGAGAACGACTTCATTTCTATACTCCAGGTCATCGTCTGTCCACCTCGCACCTTACGCCGATCGAACACAACATCGGCAGTGCTCGGTGTAACAGACGACTAGCTGGCATCCTTAGTACATGACCTAGCCATCTAAGTCTGTGTAAACGCAAATAGTAAACAAAAGAACTCGCTTGGCAGTCACTACCAAATACCCACTTCCTAACCTCCTCGTTACTTACTCGCTTGTGTCACCCGATACGAGCGATCGAACGCAGACATCGATGGTCAAATACCTGTAGACGGTTCATGTCCTCTACCCTGAGGGGCCATGTTTCGCAGTCATGAAGTAAAACAGTCCTCATATTCGCCTTATACTCGCGAGCCTTAAGCCTCAGAGAGATGTTTCTGTTGCCAGAAGTGTCCTACATTAGCGAACACAGTCCTAGCCTTAGACATATGAACTTCTATTCTATTCCCTGTACATCCACTGTCGTTGATGCCACTTCCTAAGCACATAAGCTGGTCGACAGCCTCCATAACTCCACCATACACTATCTACGTCGTCATAGCAGTCTTGCAGAAGCACCTTGCATTTTGGGGCCTCAAGGCACATTCCGGGATGTTCAGCAGAGAACAAAATGGCGTCTAGTTTTATCCGTACTGTTTGAAAATTATAAACAACAACATCTTGTCGTCAGCATGATGCATATCAGCCAGTCTTTCACCAGGAGGTAGTCCACAACACCATCTTTTAGGTGCCACAGGCGGTCTATGACCAAATTAAACATAAGTGGTGAAAGCGTACACCCTTGACGTATGCCGCTCCCGTTGCTGCAACTGACAGACACTTCACCATAAATCCTAATCTGAGCTACAGCATGGGATACAGCGCCGATAGCATGCCCACATACTGGATCGATACATTCCTGCGTTAAAGCGATTATAAAAGTGTAGATCGATCCATCGAATCGAACGCACCTTCATAGTTGAGGATTACAGCAACTGTTGGCTGGCGGTACGCATGACGCTGCTCCATGACAAAACCCTGCCTGTTCATCCATAATGTCTGATTCTTGACATGCGGTGAGTCGGCGAAATAAAATGGCTGCCAGAACCTTAGTAATGACTGGGAATGACTGCTGGTAGATATCCGTCACGGGGCATCCCTCCAATCTCACACAAAACCGAGGTCCAGTCAAGCAACAATCTCTCACCACCATCTTTGAAAGAGATAAGATACAGACCTGAAGCTGTTACTGTTCAATAATGTAAGCTCCAATGAGGGATCGTCGGGGATGTCATAGATAGCCACACAACGTCTATTGTCCATTGTTGACTGAGTTGGCTGGCGCCTTGAAGTCGCGTGTAAATTCACATAGTTGGTGTATCACTCAGACCAATTTTTGGCACGTGGAACTCTCCATTCAACTTACTGGTTAAGTGGTTGTCACAAGTAATTGATTCCGTCAGGCGGAAACTTTCAATGTACAGCGTATGCGACTCCTTTGATCTTGTGAATGCAATTAAAGATACCAATTTAACGGGGCAATCAGTGTTTTCTATCGACCTCACGTCCTTGTTTGCCAAAGTTCCACTAAAGGAGACGGTAGATTACTTATGTGATTATATAGGATATGGCGACATGGATATTCGCATACCATCGGTCGAACTCAACCAATTACTTTATCTGTGCACCTATCTGTGCACGTATGGTTTAAGTTCAGTGTAGAAATCTATCGACAGAAAGACAGTGTCGCAATAGGATCACCGTTGGGGCCGGTTTGTCGATATTTTTATGGCGAAATTGGAAGACGAACAACTGAGCTCAGCAATAGGTCAATGCAATTTTTATAAGAGGTATGTCGACGACATATTTTGTGTCCTCGATAATAGTGTAAATCCGACTGACGACATATCCACATTTAACTCCGCACACCGAAATTTGAAATTTCCATTAGAGACCGAAATGGATAACCAATTGGGCTTTGTGGATGTGCGTTCCTGTCGCCGTAATGATGGCTCAATTCAGCGCGCGATACACAGAAGAGACACTTGGAATGGTCAGTATATTCAATTCAGTAGGTTCTTACTGTTCGCCTTAAATAAACCTAATCGACGAGCAGAGCCATAAGAATTTGCACAGATGACAGTTATTGAAGAAGTAGCGTTCATAATTACGATATTCATGCAAAATGGATAACCGGAAAGATTCATAGGCAGACCCATGCAACAGCGGGGTGAAAGAGACCAGCTGCACCTAGCAGAAAAGAAAACCGTACACATCGGATTACCTTTCAAGGGCGATATGTTAGCCGAGACTATCATGCGTAGGCTCGCAAATAAAATTAATACAACATTTTACGCCGCTAAGTTGTGTGTCTACATTACGTCCAATCTGGTTCTATGTTCACACCTAAAAGATAAAGTGCCTGTTTCTGCATTCTCGTTTTGTATATACTCATTCACTTGTCCTTGTGGAAACAGTTATGTTGGCCGCACGACCAGACGCCTATCTGAATGGGTCCGGGAACACCACCCAGCTTGGCTCAACAGTGGAATAACGAAATCTGTCAACAGTGCCTTACTATCGCATCGAGTGGATTCCAGTCATCATGTTAATGTGACGGATGCATTTTGCTCAATCTACCGAGTTAAGGTCATCCAGTCGAGGGCGGTGGGGAATATGATTTGGTCCACAGCAGAAGCTATTGGAATTCGTCCGTTTAATCCACCTCTGTGCGTCCAGAAACATTTTGTTCAGACTTTGGATCTGCCTTGGCCATCCCTGTCACCCTGTTAGCCTGTCAAGAACCACTGTTCAAGTGAGTACTTCATGCAATGTGACATTGAATTCACTTATCTCATTAGCCACCCGTTCCCTGTTTATCTCCTTCATGATTCCTCTGTAAAATGAGTGATATAAATGTGATGTATTAAGCCTGGTGATGAATAACTGAAAATGCACTTGTTCGCTACACAGTATTTTTCAGTTCCTTAAAGTATCCAACCTATCTCTGAAGTTGCCGTGATAAGTTATGAATACGTGAGTCATCATTCTTTGATCTGGTCTCACTAACACCTTGTCGACGGCCGGTGCAACCACGAAGTATGGAAAACAGCACCTGATTATTATATGATAAAAAGGCCTTCTCTATACCTTTGTCTCGCTCAGGAAGCAGGCCTCACGGCCCTTATGGAAACTGTTCGTGAGTTTCCGTTTCAGTTCACGACGGTCTGTACCGTATTCGGAGCCAGAAGGATCAATCGACGTTTCGCTGAATCAGCAGAGATCCACTCTTGTCATATCCGTGGTGTTTCTTCGGAACAGACTTCTCTGAGAGAGGTTCGTACAGCAACTGAGATCTCTACCCAGCATTCATTGGGATCACTCCGCCATTGCGAATCGGGTAGTTCAACTGTCAGTTCGGGTTTCTCTCGTCGCGCAGTTTGCAACCGATCACTTCATGTTTGCTAGTGTATGACATCTGAGCATTCAGTGTTACAAAACATGCTCGGACAGTTTAATGGTCTGAGTCACATCGGCTACTCTGGAATGAACGGTCGTTTAGTTTAGTGGTATCACCGATAGTTGACAGCAAGGTGATCGGTCTGCTTCCGTGAGTGAGTTGTGCGAGGCGGTCTTCATGTGATGCATTGGTGTTGTGCTGAATTCCGCAACTGGATATATGGACTCCGTGTTGTCCGTAATCGTAACAACCGACCTCCATTGTAATTACGTTGCGCTCGTCCATGGAACATACCATCCAACCACTTTGTTCCGGAGTAAAACTACCAAGTTGTGCCTTCATGTCATCAGCAAGCACAGTAGTGTGCGAGTGTTCAGTTTATCTCGGAAGGTCAAAGAGATCATCGTATAAAACGTTCCTGACTGCATCTGAGCCATCGTTTGTAGGAGCATATGCGGACAAGTAAACAACTTCCTTCTGGTCTGTGTCGATCGACGTTGGCCGAAGTGTCAAGTTTGTCGGCACATAGATCTCAACTCACTGGGATCCATTCGCGCATGCTCCGCTCTGCCATAGAGGTCAGTGCGATCTCCACGCTAGATTGACTGTCAGACTCGTTTTTATCGTCACGAGGCCCTGCAAGAAAACCCTTCATCCGTAATATTATCTAGAAGTTATTTCAAATGAGTGACAAGTCTAGGGTTGTGGAAGCGCGTTTCGAGGACACGACATATCTGGTACCAGGTTTAAGAGAGCGCTCGTAGAGCAGTTCGCTGACCCATGTGGCGGAGAGAACGAGAGCCAGAATTGGCGTTGCTTATCAGTCGTTTTGGCATGAAGAGAGGCAAAGTAGAACAAGAGGAGATTGCATTTGAGAATGAGTGGATTGATTTGTCAGTATAGCGATAGCTTCTGACCCTTCCTGATCGTTTATACCGCAGAAGGGAGTTGACTAAAGGAAATTCACTCTATGTCTCTGATTCAAAAGTGTGCTCTGCGATACAAAAGATCAAAAACAACATGTAACCAACAGGCTCGTTTTCGATTGTTCACCATACCCTTCATCCGGAACAGTGTTGCCAGGGCGGAACGATCAAGCCAAGTAACTAAGAGAACAACAATCTAACGACAAAAACGCTCACGACGACAAACATGTCGCAGTGTATAAGCAAGAAAAATTAGATCGTGTCAGGCAAGGGAAACGAACTTGAAGAAGGAGAAAAATATTGCGCTGATGCTTACGGAGATTCACAACACGAGCGCCACTGAATTCTATACCTCCTGATATCAGACAGCGTCCACAGCCATAGGTGTTCATTGTCTTTTGGACCGCAGGGAGAAAGCCGGGAACTCCATAGTGAATCACGTTTAAGTGCCTTCGTTCACTGAACACGTCATACTGGCCATCAGGCTACCGCTTCAGGCTTAAGTCACCACTCCGCAACAATGCACGGAGGGGGAGGCAGTGGGCTGGCATTCCTCAGATGTGGTCAAGCCAACAAATCCTGTAAGACGACATTATGCTCATTTGTCGACCGAGTCTCTCCATCCAGAAGACGCGTTGACAAACTTCTTCATTACTGACACGGTGTTCCAACCATAAACAGCTATTGGCCAAAATCGGACACCTTGAACACCCTCTGCTCAGATGGGTCAGATTTTACAGTCACATTAGGATCACCTTTACAGTAAGATTGTGTACATTATTCACAGGAAGTCTGAGATCATGCGGGCGTCACAAACGGCGTAAGTTGGCAAACTCCATCTGAAGCTTTGCTTTACGACTAGTGATCTCATCAGGTGTTCTGCCAGCATTGCTATAACTCCCAAAGTACATGGACTTCCTGACAACTTTCAATGGATGACCAATGCTGCAAACAATTAAGTGCGATCATGCGGAACAGCGATTTCGCATTAAAGCAGAAGACATATAGGCCTGTACGGTAGACTCTATTCATCCAACAGTTGACTTGTGAAAACTGAAGTAGAAGAAGAAGATGAGTCAATGACTCTAAGATGAAGAGCACAACAAAATATAAAATTCTCCCCCCCCCCCCGAAGAAGTGTTAGTGGACAATAAACAGTAGGTTACGGGGTTCGATGGGGCATGTGTACACTGATCACAGGTACAATGTGTAGTAACGAGTGTTGATATGCAGTAGGTGTTGCGTCTGTATCTCTCAGGCTGCATGGATGAACAGGTTGCTGTCTGATTAATGTTTCTAGGTCACATAAGTGGTTATTATTAATAGGAGAAGAAGAAGATGCTTCAACATTTTGTCACGGTAGAAGTGTGATTAGAGGATACGGATACGGTTTCTTCGGTCGGAATTGTAATGACATCCTACGGGGGCGTTTCAGGCATGATATTTGGGGGCCAGTTGATGGATGGAAACTGTTTTCTCTCTGTCATTAGGAACTCAGGTGTACGCGTACTGTGAGCTGCAATGAAGTTACCTTTCGATTATAGGGAAACGGTCTCTCATAGGGCATAGCATCAGTTATAACATAGAGGAGCGAGCAGATGGAGTATAATGTATCAAAAAAGGTAAATTCCCGTTGGTTGACTGCCAAGTTACGGAATTCTCGGGAAGCAACGTGATTTTCCAAAACGTTCTGTCTCAACGTTGTGTTTGACCGTTATCCTGAGGGTTGTATGGTTTAGTTCTCCTCGCTGCGACCCCCATTTCGAGAAGAAACTTGGACACCAATAGACATGAATGACGATCCACGATCAGAGGGAATGCATGCCGGAGTAGTAAACAACAAAATCAACTGACAGACGTTTGATAGCAGTTCCGTTAGTTTGATAGGAACATGCAAAAGCAAGAGGAGAGCGAGAATATCAATCTGTAATCGTTAATAACTGAAAGTTGTGGGTCACTGATGAAAGCGGGCCCCCGTAATTAGTCGAAAGTCTCTCGAACGGTTTTTTTTAGCTCACCTCAGAGCTCCAGGGAATAAACGAGGTTTAATTTCATGACACACTGAAAGCGGCGCTTTGACCGTCGTCCACAGAAAAAGGGAGGCTTCTCGTGCGCACGAAGTGCATCAACCGGGAAACACCGGGATGACAGAACGATTCGTGTAATCCCCTTAAATCAACGCCTGTCAGTAGGGCTCCAAAACAACTATGGGGAGGTGTACCTGCTGTTCTGTATTCGACGCCGAGTTGGTAAACAACATCGGACTTGTATGATGACATTTTCAACTTCCAACGTTCAATGTTGTCATTCTTGACTTATCCTCTATGTTGATTGCTGTAGATAAAAGCTACAGAAGGTTGACTTATGCTAAACTTAAAGTGGTTGTGGGATAGGAAGTGCTTCCACTTGCGTATGGATTTCATATTAACATATGCTTCTTTCTCAACGGTGGGATGGTGCCGTTCATTTTGCAACAGACCACGCCAGAAGAAAGCTGATGGTCGACCACCTTGATTCAAAGTGGCTGTGGTCGGAACGTCGTCTGTTTTGACGACCAGAGGAGTGTTGCGTTGAATAGTGGGGAAAAGCGGTTTTGAGCAACTTGTCTTTCAAAGCCTCAAAAACCTTCTTGGTTTCATTGGGCAGAGAAAAAGTAGTATCGCGCGCGTGTGTATTTCTCTTTCTCGAAGAAATGACTTATCTACTATGAATAGTAAGTGGGTCATCCCATCGCTCGTTGCTGCGACTTCGAGCTGAGAGAGGTTTTAGGCGATACAGATTCGACTTGATGTTGGAAACTTGGTGTTGGAAACTGTATAACCCAGAGGTGGTTTTAGACTCATTGAAATTGAGTCCGTAATTTTCAGCCACGCCTAGGACATGCCTTGGCGGAGTTTCATCCACGTACGGTAATAATGTCAGCGTAACCAAGGATGTCTTTCACTTACTGGCGCGTCATTACATTATCAGCGATCCGTTAAAAGCATGCGACGCTTGTGGTCATATTCAATGAAATTCGTCAAGTTGTTACAAACGCCCGCACGCCTCAGAAGACACAAAACGCTTTTCTTCGCTAATAGCGACTTGATGATAAACACGTAAGATCTATAATGCCATACGTGTCATACGTAACGATTTTAGTGGAGGGGATGCTAAGCATCTAAAAGAGTAAATTTGTTGCTCGTTCGGTTATAGCCAACGACCATTCTTGTTTTGTGCTCGTCGTTTGTGAAAACCAATAATTGAGCTCTCCAAGGGAAAGAGAAGGGCTTAATTACTGCTTGAGTAGACAGGTAAATTTCCCGTGTACATATTTTTGTCGGCTGAACTGTGCCTCCTGAACTTCGCCGCGATGGGCTTACAGTTTCGCGTAAGATTCCGAAAAAGACGAAAAAGTTCCGTACCAGCCGAGGTCGTTAAGCTGAGCGAAAACGATGGTTTCGATCCATCGAATTCCGACACACTTGTGAAATATGAGAAAGTCCTGGCCGAGAAGAATGTCCGCACACATATGTGGGAAAGTCGGGCAGTTTGACCCTCCCATACACAGTATTTTTATGCGAAATCGATCCTAGGACATGACCTCATATGTCACGTGATAGGACAGTAGAAGCCAATGATTACCTTACTACGATGTTTGTAAACTTTCCAGTTGTTTTGCAGCAGAGGACGCCACGTAACTTTTGGAACTGTTGGTGCGTGACACAGCTTGGGAGCATGTTCCATCAACTTCGTGATCAGCCGTAGTCGACAGCATTCGAAAAACAGTCGAGAGCAACTGCTGACGTGATAGTCGAATTGAGCAGACGAGTGATAGAAGAACAAAGTTGTTGGTTCCGAATTGTCAGGCAAACCTTCTGAAAGGCTTAACGCACCTTGAGCAATATACTTTGAACGAAGGTGTCTGTTAAGCCCACAGAAGCATTCACTAAAAGAGGAACTGCAGGCCGTCACATAAAGCACTTTGACGGGATTGGGCGAGATTCCTGAAATCTAGATTATAGCTCTATAGTAGTTAGTCTGAAAAGACGTACGCAATAAGGACTGCTTCAGACGATCAGGGCTGATCAAAAGCGGCCTGAAAATTTAACATTTTCTGCCTCAATAATCTGTCAGATTTGATTAGACAGTAAACCACCTATAAAACGATTATGTCGATTTTACTGGCAGCAGTGGCTTTAACGTTGCAGTCTTTCGCAAGCGACCCCAGTGTTTGAGAAAACTGATCCAGGGTTTGTGCAGCTTGCTTGTCCGTAAGTCGTTAACCGGTAGGGTTTCGTTGTATGGACATGTCTTTGCCGTAGCCGTCGCATTCAGAGCTATATTCGTAGACTGATGACGAGATATAATTGATTAAGGTGGTCAGTTTGTTGAGTTTTGGACTGTTCATCGATGACAAGAAGTTACCGACCGTGTAAAACAAGTGGTTCCATTCTTTAGCAGCGTCGATAGCGTTAGGATCGAAGTCGAATCTCTCGACAGGACGATTTGGTTCCATTGCATAATTGTCGGTTGAGTAAATTGTTGTAAGCAATGGGGCACAGGAACGTAATACAAGGATCTGGTGTCAAAAGCAAGGAAGAACGGCCGGTGCGGTAGGCTCCATCAGTCCAATAATCGATGTCTGAGAGTTGAACTAGAAATAGAAGGTACATTAATAACTTAGAGGTAGAACAAAAACATACTATTATAACAACCATCCAAGGTGAGAGAAGAGTTTTGTGGATCAAAGCAGAATCTCGTGAATCTTGCAACATGACCTTGTATTTAGAAGGTCGAGGGATTCGCTGTGCTGACGAACTGAGCCCCCAAATCTGTCAAAGTTGTTCTTAGCATCCCATGAATCCTCAAAAATCAAAGCGATTTCGTGTGCGTACTGCATGCCTCAAAGACTAATGCCTAGAATCATTTCCACATCATTACCGTACTCGCAATCTTTCAAGGAGCACCCTAAGACCTCGTCTGCTGCAAGGTTAAATTGTAAAGAGGAGGCTGGACAACCTTGTCTCACTTCATTTGAGATGCTGAGGGGCGACGGTACGCTATCATAAGCACTCACCTAGCCTGAGGTTTTATAGTAGGTTGTTTCCAGCATATCAATATATTTCTCAGGCACATCCTCAACACAAAGTCCCAGGGTTTTGCTTTGTCAACTGACCCGACGATCCCTTTGATGTCCAAAAAGACAACAATTATCAGCCTTATACAACGGTGGCCGAATATGAAGCTGTGATCAGTGGAGCCACAATCAGGGCGAAACTTAGCTTGCACATCGCGGATATGTTAACGCAGTAGGAATCAGCCTTATCTCTCGGTGATTTGCACGTAATGTGCGTGAGCCCCTTTTTGGAAATGGAGATCATATCAACCAAACCCAATTCATTTACAAAGACTTCACCGACCCAAAGCTTCTGAAAGCAATCGTCAGCTTCATGCTGAAGGCCGGGCAGGATAGAGTCGTGATCTGGGCCGGATGCCCTGTGACATTTCAGGAACTTGCGCCCAAGTGAGACTTCTGTTTTCAAGGGCAGAGAAGCATCAGTGAGCCAGTAAGCACAGGGATGAGCCCGCAGACTTAGTTAACAGCGCAAATGGCCAGTTGAATTGCTGTTGAAAGTGCCCAGCCCAGCGTCTTGAACATCGTCGCAGGCTATCGATAGACCCACCATTGGCTTTGCAGAATACCTCGCTCACATCCGACTACCTGCTACCCGTTTCTCAGATGAGATGGAAAAGCGTTCGGAAGTTACCGGTAGCAGCGGCTTGTTAGTTTTCGCCAGCGCGTTGAGTACACTTGGCCTTGTGATCCTCTCCTAGTTACTCCCGGAGTTTCAAGCGAATTGTCTTGTGAACTGAACTGTATCTGCCCATGGATGAAATATCCTAGCGATCCTCAAGAACCTCAAGTGATTGCATAGAGACCGAACGGTTCGCAGCAGAACCATGCCGTACCATACTCATGTATTAAATGCCATATGTGCCCAGTGTGCTTCAGCGTCGCCAAATAGGTGGGGTCATAAGCTAAAGGCCAGTATGCTCTGCTACCTGAAGAACACTTGTGTCCCTGTTGGTTTAGATACGTTGATTTGTGCCTGACGACAAAGTGGCCTCCCACCAAAGCGCAGAGCGAACTTGGCACATGCCAGTGCATGATCGAAATCCACACATGTATTTCGGCTTAGCTTACAATTCTGAAAATAGCTACATTATCCGTAACTGACGGCTGTGTTGTCAATCTCTGTCCACGATTGACTTGGTGATGTAGATCGCCAGGCGGCGCATCGATGTTTGGAACGCCGAAAAGTAGTGCTTGCCATAAAATGAGTGTTATCAGCACAGAAATGCAAAAAAATGTTCACCACTGTCTGTCAGACGAGTACCGTGGACGTATGGGCCACCTAGGCCACGCTCAACAGTATTTAACTTCCTTAATTGAGTGTCCAGGTCTCCACCCACTTCTACAATGTCCGTGTTCCACGCGGTGTGCAGAAGATTGGTGAGATGGAAAGATAAACACTGACTGCGCCTGGACTACATTCTGTTGGAGCATATGGCACAACAATAAACAGACAGCATTTATGCTGGGCGTCTACCGGTGCTGTAACCCTGTCTTCGAGTTCGGTAACGTAAAAACGGATGCTGGCCGAGTATCCAGTCAAGCAGGACGTCCTATGTATGTGCGTTTAGGACAATCCCCACACCGGCGTGGACAATGGCTTTAGCAGCAGGGTACCCAGACAGGTACACATGTACACACATGATGGAGCGTCCAGGGGGATTGGTGTGCCACTGCTCTCGAATCCTGAAGCAGTGTTTCATCAAGATAGCAGATTCCGGCGGCTAGTTTCTCCAAATTACGTGCAGGAGTTGCTCGTTGAACCATCTGCATTGGCGTTCGAATGTTGATGGTGGCAAACATAAGTGGCGTCCTGTGGGCAGTGATGAGTCAAATAAGGTCAATCGCGTCATAGATACGTTTGGAAACTACGTTTTAATACTCTCATGCCACAATTATGACGACACTTGAAACAAAGACGTTTGATCGGTCACTGTGTAAGTGGTGGGTCATGCTAAGCACAAGGGTTGAACGAAACATTTCTAGCACGCAAGGATTACTCAGTTGACGTTTGAATAAAATCGCTGCTGCGTGTGAAGGATGTCATCATCACCATCATCAGCCATGAGCCTGATCGAAAAGTACTGTAGCTCGAGCCTCCGCTCATCTCAACAGTGACGTGAAATACCCTAGAAGAAAACGCTACTAAGA
>JTDE01004035.1:9628-54151 GCA_014338405.1 Paragonimus skrjabini miyazakii
CTCGACTAGGACTTCTCTCCAAGTTGAAATCACAGAAATCACTGACTTGTTGAGCGGTATTTTATTTGCATTATTTGTTGGGTGGTTATTATTATAATTTGAATGGTTTGGTTGTGCCATTTACATAAGTTTATTTTCTTTTCTTGTATCAAGCTTTATCTTAACCTGCCTGTTAGCTTTCGTTTATTTCCGCGTGCCTCACTGTAGGACCGATATTGTCTGCATCGTTAGTTTCTTACTCGACCAACTTAAAATTTGAATTTTGTTCCTTTGTTTTTAACTAAAGATGGCCCATTTGAACGTGACTGGTTCTGTGTGGTATTTCCATTGCAGCCGATGACTCATTTCTATTTTATGCCTATTTAAATTGATGTATGGTAATTTATCATAGTCAGTAAGAAGCTTTAGTTCTTTCCACACCGAAATATAACCGAATAGCTATGCTAAGGGGAAACGATATACACGGGGTCAACGGACAAGAAGTACAACCAGAATATGGGAGCCCACGTGCCGCTCCGGATGATACAGTGTGTTGGTGATGGGATTTAATAAGACAGAACATCAAGGTTGATACATCTTACTGAACAAATCTCTTTGTAAACGTTATGTACACAGAAGAGTTATAGCTAATTTGTATCATTCACGTAGCTGTCATTAACGTTTAATGGGACTGTATTTTCTATCAACTTTGAGTTTCCACTTCATATGCTAAAATTTGATTACCTGTTTTATCTGTCCTTAAGACTACCTGTTTTCAGTAATGTAAAATCTGCGACACAATTTGTGTACATTATTGCCCGCTATTCACCGCTTCACTATTATATTCTGTCACCAATGATTCCTTTAACTTACGTTGTACGTCAACTTTCTTTATAATTCAGTTTTCTTTCTAATGGTTTATTGATCTGTGCCACACAGGATGCGTATGGACGGACTACTTTGTATTTACTTGCGTTGGAGGGCGAACTGGACATGGCTGATTTGCTTTTGCACACACCGTCTCCAGGTGCACATGCGCGTCCTGGGTCAGCAGCAGCGGTTGGAGCTAACCCCGTGCTAGCGGATGACGAAGGTCGATGTCCTTTGCACGTGGCTACATGGCAAGGCCATATATCGATGGTCAAATTGCTGTTACAGGTAAACATCCAACGATTCCCTATCCTTAAGGTAAACTGGGTTTCCACAGGATTTCTGGCATCATAATAGTTGAATATATTTATATAACCAACAGCTCTGTTGCAGTATGTTTACGAATTTTGTCCTGATTAGTTGTAGCCGCATTTGACGTTATTATTTTTGAAACGTGTACCATGAAACTTATGAGTTTGTAATGGATTTGAACGAAAAACAAGAAATACGTATGTGGGGTATAACTTTCAGCCTAGGTTTAAATCCACTCTATGCTTGAAGTTTTGACACTCATATCCATTCGGCTTTGAATTAATGCTTGAAAAAATCTCTACAAGAGTCTGAAAGCTAGTCTTTTGAGGTTGGCGTTGCAATTTTATCGCATGTCTATATGCGTTTGTCTGCTAATTCGGCCACACATCTTGTAGTTATCAAAAACCTAAATTTGTTCATAGAATGTTTGAACGTTCATATCTATCTGTAAACTGTGTACATGTAATAACCATTTCCAAAAGACGAAGATATAGTAATAGTCAATTACGTGAAACCAACGTTCATAAATGTGTGCAAATGTTTACATCAAAATATACTGGACTTTTGTCAATATGGCTTTGTAGAGGGAGTAAACACCATATCAGACAAAACCTATATTGAAAGGTTTATTTCCCAACCAATACCCAGCGACTAACAATCGTCGTTATTATCAGCCCATTTGTGTTAGTATTAAGGCATCTAGAAACCAAACAGTTACATCAGATTCATCATCCACAAGCTGCTGGCTGTTACTTGTAGCTAAACCATATCAGTAACCGTAACCCTTACCGTAACTTAAACCGTTTTGTGGACCTATCTGAGTTGAATTGGTGACATTTAAGATTGCACTGGGGTTTACCAATGTCATAATGGACATAGTAGCTAACTGCAAGTTGTCCAATATTTTCTGATCAGATGAATTAAATTAGACGCCTGCTTTTGATAGACGAGAAGAGTCGGGCTTAATTATCCTCATTTTATATATGATATTCCTGGATGAGTTGAGTAACACGATAAAACTAACTTGGTGGCTCCTAAACAAAATTTTGACCAAATTATCTGATTGTGTTTCAATGCAATCACGAGTATACTGGTTGGGACTGGCAAGTAAAGTTATCTTTCACCAAACCCACACTGGTTTCCGTGTTTAACCACAGGGAACGCTTTTGCAGTTCATCAATGCTTATAAATATCAGTACTTCGTAATTTCATTGTTCAAAAGTAGTGCACATTATAGCTGAAGCGTTTCGGTAGACAGTTATTGTAGTACTAGTGAGTGGTCCAACAGATATTGGTTTTATTTAAAAATAATAGCAGGTGAAGATCGTGATTAACGGTTGAATTTGAAACATCGGTTTACACTTGATATGTGTATGTTTCACCGACTGGACAAACCGTTGTTCACCAGACAGGCTCTCTAGCGACCACTTATACTACGTACAATGGGCGCTGAGGTAATCACAGTAAAAAAATTAAATCCTCTGTCATTGCGGTTTTTTGACAACACCAAAGCTGGAAGCCCGTTTATTGATCGTTGAATACATAATGGATCACGACGAATCAGTTCAAGATGTATTTCGAGTAGTGTGATACTAACAGTACGATAGAATACGTCCGAGCTGTGTTTAAACCTGAATCTTTTGAAAATTCTAACCTGACATCCAACTATTCTGAATGAACCAAGACAACTCAATACGAATGAGTAAATCGTACCCGTGAAACCTATTACGTTCCCGCTTCCACCGTAGCATCTGGACTATACCAAGTAACACGAGTAGTGATTAATTCGGCAAAGTTCAGTCACTTATCACGCTACAATTCACTGAAGCTACACTGAATAACTTTAGATTACGTTAAGTAAAGTATAGGAAGGTGACTGTGCCCAAACTTGACTTTGTTGATGTACACCTTTACTCAGTCTTCATTAGATTTATAGTTACCGACAATCCTGAAATTTTCTTCTATTATAGGCAGGTACTCCTGTTGATATACGCGATCGTGAAGGTCGTACACCATTGCAATTATCCGCCTGGCAAGGACATGCTGCGATTTGCCATTTGTTGCTTCATGAAGGCAATGCCCGGGTGGATGCAGTCTGTAGCCAAGGAGCCACCTCCCTATGCATTGCCGCCCAAGAGGGACATCATGATGTCTGTGCAGTACTTCTACAAGTAGGTGGTTAGACCTGCAGCTATTTCTAGCCAGGTATACAAGTAGATTTTTCGCCGTTCAGACCACATTGAAAGATCACTGTGAATGTACCGGAAATTTTCTGATTATAAAGTTTTCGAGGCAATTTCCAGTTACTTTTAAGACTGCAATATATAAGCATTTCTGCTGTGAACTTTTTAATTTTTCGATTGACAAATGATGCAACCACACTTTAGGATACTTTCAAAAGATACGACTAGAATACCTTAAGCGCGTGCATCAATATCGTCACTATCATAGACAGCAATACATCAGCAGTTCACACTGATGCTCAACTGCCACACAACGACACTGGAAAAAAAAGAAAAACCTTTAACAGGAACAGAAAAAAAGGAGATAAGAGGGAACCCAACTATTGAAAACAACTACGTCTAGATGTAAGCAATCGACATCAAGGTGTTTACACTCTGCAAACACACAGCCGATCTGTAAGTGAAAGTAAAGCGTCATCAGCAAGACAGCTTCCTCACGGCTTTTACTGTCCCCCGCCATTAAATGTACTCATTTCACAGACAACTCGGCCAACCAACGACAACATTCCCGCCACTGAGCTCGATTAGCCAACATCTCACCTAACGTCTCAAGCCACCGACTCTGTGAGTCGCGAGAGCCCCGGGCCGGAACACGGATCCGACCTACAGTGGCAAGCCCTTAGTGAACGACTTCATTGGTCTACGCCGGGTCGTCATCTGTCCATTTCGTACCTTACGCCAGTCGGCTACAGCGTCGGCAAAGAGTGCTCGATGCGGCAGACGACTAGTTTGCATCCTTATTACATGACCTAACTATGTAAGTCTGTGCAAGTGCAAGTGTAAGAACTCGCTTGACAATCGCTACCTAATACCCGTATCCTAGCCTCCCCGTTGTTTACTCGTTGGAACTACCCGACAAGAGCGATAGAACGCAGACGTCGGTGGTTAGATACCTGAAGACGGTTTACGTTTTTTATTCTGAGCGGCCACGTTTCGCTGACTTAAAGTAATACAGCTCTCACTGTTGTCTGATATACGTGCCCCCAAGACTCAGAGAGATACTTGTCTGTCGCCAGAGATGCCCCATATTAGTGAACACGGACCTAGCATTGGAGATGTGCGGTTCTATTTTAATCCTTACACCTCCTTCACCGCCGTTAATACAGCTTCCATGGTATACAAGCCGGTCATCAACCTCCGTGACGTCATTACTTAACGACAGATCTAGGTAATCACAACAATCTTACAGAAACACTTCTGCATTTCGATGCTGCGAAGCGCATTTCGGCGCATTTAGGAGAACGCAGAATAGCATCTATTGTTGTTTATACTGCTTGAATAATGTCAAATAGCAACAACTTGTTTTCATCATAATCAAGAGCAGTCAGCCTTCTACTAAGTAGGAGGTCCACGCCGAGGTCCACGTGAGTACCGCAGACAATCATTCACTATATCGTCCATCACAAAATTAAACAGAATGGTGAAAAAGGACAGTCTTGACGTACGCCGTTCATGGTGTTGAACCTGTCAGACAGTTTATCGTAAACCTTACCTGAGCGGAAGTATGGGAATAGAGCGTCGACAGTACTTTTATATATTTGGTCTATTCATCCTGGCATTCAAGCGACTCTAAAAGTGTAAATCGATCCATCGAATCGAACACAACCTTATAATCAAAAAGCACGGTAATAGTTGACTGGCGGTGCACACACTGCTGCTCCGGCATTTGGTGAAGAGTGAAAATGTGATCAATCCAACCCCTCCCAGAGCGAAACCCTGCCTGTTCTACCCTACTGTTTGCCTCCCGAGCTGCAGCAAGTCGATGAAGTGTAATATTCGTAAGCCCGACTATTGAGTCACTCTTTAGGTAGGTGACTATGTATACTTACTAATTAGTGATATATAACAAAACAAGAAAAGCCGAATAATATATACCGGCTTGTTCACAAATTGAATAAAACTGCATATAAGAGTGCAAGTTCGCCCTCTGATTGTAACTCACAAGACAGAAAACTGACAGTAATCCAACGATGACTTATTCAGATGAGAAAAACCTCTCATTCTTGCGAAACGAACAAAGTTGATTTTACCGTGCTGATATCATTTTGTACTGGCAAGTGTTGCGATGAAAATGTGGTACAACGACCCTGTCAGGTAGAATGCTACAAACCAGAAATCATTATCAAATTATGGGATTCGGTTTGCAAGTTACAGTATACTAGTGTGTGCCTACTAAGTAATAGCTGCTCACTCACCCACCCCTTGGGGCTTACCGTTTATCATGAAGTTTAGCAGGTTGGTGTTTGTACAATTTTAAATTTTAGACCTGTTCAGTGGTGAAATTGGTTTGTTTAAAGAATCTTGTTTAAAATTAGCTGCAAGTGAGCTTCACAAATTATCACACGTACCTTGTAGCATCAAGTCTTAAGAGAACATTGTTGACCGCAGTTGAACATTATCCTCACAACAAACGGGAGACATGCGTCCCGATTTGTTCACACGCTGACTCTGGTATATCAACCGTACTTTTATGTGTTATAGTGGCTGAAACAACCTACCTATTTTAAATGTATCGATCACATAAAGCTTGACATGACTGTGTTTGTGCATCTGTCCACTGTCTGGTTGTATTTGTCTGATTCGTATCATCTGTACGCATCGTTTCTGTAAATGTCGAAATGAAAGGGTATGTTAACATATGGCAAAATTTATCATTTTTATACACTGAAAAAACCTTTAAAACAAATCCAATGTGTGGATTTGTACAACAGTAATCTCTCAACGTTCCTCCCTACACGAAACTCCCAAGAGGAGGGTTGAGAGTTTCTTGAAGAAATACTTTTTGTTTTAGGGAAAGGTATTAGACCATTCATCAACTACACTGTGATGATGGGCAATCCAACCTAATGAGCATGCTCTTGTGAACCTGTTCGAACCCGTCGTTGATGACTTATGATGTAAACCTTCATGGTAACACCAAAGATTCTAAACAGTCGGTTGCAACGGAGTGTACGTATGAATTATTAGAAAGTTATAATAGCCGATTCAGTCACATTTTCCAGTGATCGTTGGAATTAACAGGTCAAACACAACGACGATAGTCATCTGTTCAGGTTTTTCTACCGTCGAGTTGCATGCCTAAATGATATTCTTTCAAATTATGTTTCGATGTCTGTTCGGTATTGTCGGCAGGCATAAGAAACAAAAATGGACGTTGATGCAGCGTTTTCTTAGGGAGAAGCTCCTTTAAAAAGACAGCACTTCGTTTAACTTGGTAGATCCAGTGGGCAAGTAAACCTCCGGGACACATATCGGAACTATTCTCATTGACTTCAAGTGAACTCAATTTCTCTAGATAGGAAATATTATTACAGTCTAGTCAAATCAAGCTTAGGTGGTTCAGGTTTAAATTCACGACGAACCATTAACTTACACACATCCAGTTGTCAGCAATTCTCAAGCATTGCCCTGACAAACTTGAATCTTACATGCACTGGACAGGGAATATTTGTCTAAGGATTATCCAGCGGTAGTTCTGTTTCCCCAACCACATTCAGCCAAAGTCCAAAACGTGAGCAGTACTCTCCTGGAATGACGATTTGCAAAGTTGAATGTGCACAAAGTATTCGAGGTTTTTGCTTTCAATTCGGACTTCTTGTTATTTGTAACTTACGCAAAGCAATTACAGTAGTGCCTGGAGGTTGCCTCTGGAAACTGGCAGAAACACATAGCACTTGACCAACAACTAAGTTTCTCTTACAAAAGTGAACGAAGTCAATGACCTTTCTTTTCAAACATCCAATATACACTGTAAATCTGCGTTAGCGGTCATTTTCACGGTTTTAATCGCCATGATCCCTGATCGTGAATTAGCAGCCTGATAGTATTTTAGCGCGCGCTTCAAGACGTCTTCTATTGATCAATCTAACGTCTACTAATTTTTTCACATCTTAATCTCGAAGGTATATATGTACACGCACTATACATCTATTCACCTCACTGTACATAAGTTTCCATCGAACCGCGATACCCATCCCAATAATAAACGGTTTACACCTACTGACTGGTGTTTCATTCTAGAAAGGTAGTGTGCACACATATATAAGTGCATATTTCTCTATGATTAAGAGCCGTTTTCCATTCAAACAAACGTGAGCAATTGGTTGGTTACAACTTGCCACAGTGGATGGCGCCTGCCCTCAATTAATTAGCATATACGGGGGATAGTTTTTATATATGATGATCAGACAAGTTCACTCTGCTAAACCTTGTAAGCGTACATATTTGAAATTATGACTTCGGTACCAAAAAGCTTGCCAGCTGGTTTTCTTAGTTTTTCAGTTGACGGGGAAATAGAATTAGTTCATTGTTTCATTTGAAACCGATCGTGACCACTCATTAAATTGTTCATGAGGTCTACGGAGCTGGATGGCATTGTGCTGCCGAAACTTACCGTATTAACTGTGTTTCACTTGATGGGTGAGCAAACTTCGGAAATTCAAATGTCACGAATCAAGTAAGTTATTTATTTGACTGCGAAAACTGCAATGAGATGTGTGATTTTCTAACTAGAATAAACCAAATCTCTGATTACTCACCAGTGAATTAATGTGTACACTGACTTACTTGGTTACACCTTTCGCAAGGAAATAAAACTTCGGATATTTTCACGCAGAAAACATGCACTAAGCATGTGCGGTTTGTTCGTTACATAACTCTCATCAATAACACACGTTCGCAGAGGTCTGAATTCGATTTGTGAAGTGTAAATGATTGGCCAAAAATTAATTGCCCACATGCTGCTGAACTTTCCTTTAAAGTTTCCTCTGACCTCTTTTTTAATGTGGTACTACTGCAGTTTGTCTCTTGAGTATTGTTCTTAACTGTAACTGAGCATGTTTTGTCCGTGACTTCTGTCATTTTTAATTTTCTTCGCGTCAACTTCTATAGGATTGTCTGTCCAATTTGTTCACACAGTTCAAAGTCACGCACACAGTGCGCACTGTGTAAACTGATCTGAGAAAAGTTTCTAGTTTGACAAGGACTTACTGGAGTAGTAACATTGTAGTGACAAAACCTTTCGTGTTGTTTCTGTCTATGTACAGTGTCACTAAAAGTGCTTCCGCTCATCTGATAGTCGCTGTTGAGAATGAAAGTAAATGTCCGAAATTTACAACTACGAGAATAATAGTGTTTGTGGCAAACTAAAAACTGGCAGAGGGACAATTACAGTGAAAAAACATCCGGCAGGATAGAACTATCACAACTAACAACTGGAGCGCAGTTTAAGGTGACTAGTACTCAGGTTCGTTGATGATCTGAATTGAAATCACCTTAACTGCTTCGCTAAAAGCAGATGGCAACAATGTGATTAGAAATTACCGGTCAATCTGAACCCATTCGACACTTACAACTTAGTGAATGCCGCGATTATCATCGATGGCTACTTGGTATGTTTGCATTAATTTGTTATTGTTGTGAATGATTAGGCTAGGTGTATTCGTTCTGTTTCCCGCTGAATATATCACTCATTTAATTACACGAACACCATTCAACTGCGTATTTATGGGCTGGGTAACATAATCGCCAATATTGGTGTGGAATCTACTTATCAGTTCACTGTTCAATTGTAAGCAAACCGGCTGTCTGGAAAATTCGTTCGCTTGTTTAGTGAGCTGTGGCCAGATCGATATTCTTCTGAAACTACTGGTCAAAATTGATTCAGATTGCAACAGCTGACTGACTTAAAATAACATTTTATGTGAATTTTGTAAAACTGCGAGCTAAATCGATCCTCCTCCGCTAAAACACAATCGCAGAAAATGAATACACTTTATTCTAAACTTGACTTCGGAGGTAGTTGTATTGTGAGCATTTACAACACAAACGGTGTAATTACGATGAAAACAACAAAATCAGCAAACTGATTGGTTGGTTTTCGGAAACATTTTGAATTGTTCATATTGTCATATGGGACAATTTTGTCAACTGTAATTTTGCGTACAAGAATTACTGTTTACGTTACACACGATGTTGGAGGGAAGCTCCTTCTAGCTGTTCACAAAAATAAAAATATAATCAAACATGAAATTTTCTTTTCTTCTAGGTGTCTTATCAATTCATATTATTAGTCAATTTGCCCAGAAGAATAATTTCAGTAGTTGAATAGATTTAAAGAACGATACCATAGAAGGAATAAAAATTAACTATTCAGAAGAGCTATTTCAGTCTTTCATCATGAAAACGAACATGATTTGAGATCTTTGAAACTCTATTTGTTGGCGTGTTACAATGGAGAGAATTTTACGCATATCATATGTAATGTAGGCATCACCCAAAGCTGACTGTAGCTTATGCATTTACACAGGAGTCCATGAAACAACTTTCAAAAATGTAATGTCTTGGTCAACTTTTGCTTAGTTTAAAGCTTGAAATTAACGTCTGTTCTCTCCAAAACTTGCCCACGTTCTTGTGAGGCAATTATGTTGATCACCACATCACTAGCCTCATATTAGACGTGACTTCACTTTCGTTTGTGAATGCCTAGCCATATTTGTTTGTGGATAATAGTCGCTTATGGTAAACACTACGAAAACGGAGATAGTAACTGTCATGTTCACTCTAATCGATAACTCCACTTACAAAATTTCGTGACCCATATTTGGTGACTGAGTTCTTTGGAATTTTGAACCGAACGTTTATTTACTGGAAGCAGTCGAGAATTTCAGTTCATTGTGGCTGATTACTTGAATGCAATAACTCAGTTCTGTCCAGTGTAAAGACTGTGTACAAATAGTAGTACAAATAGTAGTACAAATAGCTGTCTCCGAAGCTGTTGAACCATTTTCATTTTCTGATCGTTGCAAAGATATTTATGGCCGACTGGTTCCCACAGATTATAATTCTAGTTACCAGGAGCTAACAGAAATGCATATCCAAATGCAAAACTTACTATACAATACACGTAGTATTTGGGTCACATCAGTTAAAGTCACAACCAATTTCCTTAAATATCTGGCTTATTAACATAAACTGCATATGCTCAATTCTAATCATAACAGATAAAAAACACCTGCAATGGTCATCAAAGACACTTTTACGAAACACGTCAGAAAGACAAACGTCCAATAATGGTATCTTTAGTTACAAGGCTCATTTATCTTGATTGAAATGTTGATCAGTTACAGAAAGGCGAATAGATTGGGAGCATCACTGAAGTGTGCACAGTCGATTTTGGGAAATTTTCGTTAGATTTATGACTCAGAGTTCTGGTTTATGATGACCGAAGTTTGAGTTTTCTAAAAAATTGCGTAATCGTGAATTTCTACTGCTTACTGAGTGCAACCAAGGTTTTCGTTCCAAGTGATCTGTACTATTTATCAAGTTTTTTGTAAGGCAGTAACAAAGTTTTAACTATGCCCTCAACCAACTACGAATATGGTTGACTTACCATCAAATCTAGGATTATTTATTCTTGCTTGAACCGAATGTTTGATTCTATCTGTGTACGCTTGCCCACAACCGTGGGACGGATCGTAAATTATGGTAAAAACACAAAGTATATCTAGCCTACTGGAATGGGTTAAAGCAACAAATCAAGATTTTTAAAGAGTAATTATGAAGCGTCGTTTTGCTTTGCATGGTTGCTTGCAGTAACGGGTTGTATTCTTGGTGACGGCTAGAGAGACGGACTTTTCTTTGAATCCAATGGCACTGGTTACTCTGTCAACATACTTCATGTATAAATTGACGTAGACAACCATAATTGATTTGTCATAGATAGCTGAAGACAAAGAGTTTCTGCTCAAAAGAATCAGCGTTTATTTTAAGCCCAATTTTAGTTTTCATGTATGGGGTTACTGAGACACAGAGATCATGTAGCAAAAGCAGCGCAAAACAGTAAAACTTCAAATGTCCCGATATTTAAATTAAATCACAAAATGGATACGTGACAAAAACTTATTCCCGCTTTATTGTCATCAGATCAATACAAATTCATAAACTCAGCGAATTTAAAACATATATACAACAAAAACATGTGTAGTTAAATGTTACTTGAATATACAGATTGTAATAAAGCGAAAATCATCTACGACCCGTCTTCCCCAATGGCGAGGCACCATTTGGGAAGACGGGTTGTAGGCCAAAGTTCAATAACAATTGTCATTCACAGTACATCAAGACTTATTCTAAGTAGACAGAACTAACGTAAATGATAAGAAATGGTCGAATTTCGACAAGCTTAACATAATCCTATAGAGTATCATTTATCTTACAGGCTGGTGCTAATCCATTCCAAGCCGACAGTCATGGACGGACTCCATACCGTGTGGCTCTGAAAGCGGGACATTTGGATATTTGCGCACTGCTGGAACGCAGCTATGGCACTAGCTCGGCCAAGTGGATGGATCCTTCCATGACAACAGATCCGAGCACAGCCGTTGCATTCACAGCTCATGGGTTTCAGCACGATATGAGACAACATCCAGTACCACTACCGGTGCACTTTGTACAACATTCTGCATCCAGGGAATCTTCTGTTCCACACGTCCGTGGAAATTCAAACTCGCCAGGAGTTGTTATTTGCCAGGCATATCAAACTGAGGATTCCTCCATCCAGCCGACGAATGGGAACAGTAAGTTAATTTGGCCTATTCACAATGTACAAGAAGAAGTAGAAGTAGGCTTTAATTTACCCGGATTCCCAGTATTAAGCTTCCCAAACAAAAGTGACTGCGGTTTCGGTATTACAATGAAATTCTCAGTTAACTTCTCTATGCGGGAACAATGAACTCAAGGTCTGCTCCTGTTATAGTTACTGAGTAACTTGTATCGTTGTAAATATCGAGGCCTGGATTCTAGTCCGCGTTTTCTTGTGACAACCGTGTTTACAACAGTGTTAACTTGTGCAGGGCTAAATTGTCATATCCAAACGCTGTGAAACGTTAACTTTTGGGTACTGCTTAATTTCCCCGGTAGTCTACGGTGAAAACACGACAGTTCCAATGTTAACTGTAGCCAATGGGCCCAATAGCCGAACCTTCCGCTGGAGTGACGTTGAAGAATTTGGGTAACGTGCTTATTGACATTTTGAGTACATATAAGTAGTTGGAGATTTAGTTGATAAAAAATAAACCTCTCTCGCAATTGATAATGGATTGTGCATCCAGTTGAGATTTTCGGCCATTATCCCACAAGATGGAACGCTATTTGAGTTTGGCTCTTGTCAGAGTTCCTGAGGTCATCGAACGTAGTTAGGGGTGAAGCGTATCTTGCTTCCAAACAAATCCCTAGTCAGCTGCTTCCTTCCAACTGGGGCTGACTATAAAAACCACGTGAATGTGAAGCTGAGGATGGATGTGAGTATTGTTCAGTTCTTTTCAGCCGAATTCCTTCCAACTTATCAACGGTTATACCGTTATCTTTTAATGTAATGTTCGATCGATGCGTGTGTTATGTTTTCAACATGTTTTATCTGGCTCATATTCTCTTTTATCTTATACTAGTTCGTGTTATTGTACTTTCTTTCTCGAGAGCTATGATTACTGGTCGTAGCATGTAGTTAAATTTCAAACTGTCGTGAAGACAAACATCACATTATTGAGAAAACAAAAGAGATTGAATAACATTTATACGATAAAACCTATCAGCTGTAATAAAACAAACAAAACTAAGCTGTTTATATTTGTAAGATATCTGCACCGAATTCAGTACGAATGAAGTAAAACAGTTTGAGTGTCTTGAACATTTCTTACGAAAGTCACCGGAAGGTTGTTGAGATCTAGAATATTACAACTTGCTCGTAACATCGTTTTATTCTTACTTCATTTTTTAAGTTGTTTCTACCTGGGAAACGGACAACTCTAAAAAGGAAAGACAATAATAACGTCATAAAGCTTGGGCACATGCCAAATCTATTAGCTTACCCAGCTAGGACGTATAGGGACTAGGTGTTGACATGTCAGAAAATTCACACTACCCACAAACCTCTACATTTGAGTAGCCGCTCAGAATTATTTTCGCCAGGTCGCCAGTATGTTATTTGCGACTTAACGTTAGTCAGGATTGTACGGCATTTTTGTTAGATTGTCGAATTATTTAAACGTTTAAAGATCAAGATTTTAGCTAGTGAACTTAATTGATCACTACTTCCAGAAGACTACTACGAGATTTCCTCATTTTTATAAGTTTATGTCATCTAACGGGTGAGACGAAAACTACATAAAGATGGTCAGAATTTCAGACTGCATTTGATTCTAGTATGAGCATGTATACGATCGTCCGTTAGATCCAGCAACAACTAACCGAATACTTCTATTGAGACTTACCAAAATTCTCGAACTTATCACAGACTATCTATGTATCATCTGCATTTGTAATATTGTGTTGCGGTATCTGTGACCTCTAACGATCAGATGCCCGTAGTTACCCTAGTAAACACCAGCTTCAGGCGTTATAGTTACCGGAAATTAAAATTCTATCAACTGTCCGCTTTGGCGCATTTATGTTCATTCAGTTTACATGGATGATCCAAATCCGTACGCAAAACCACCTGGACCTCTGCTGATGCGCACCGTACAGTCGAATCACGAGGATGACCCCACGACCTCCGCACAGCTACAATTCAATATGAACAATGCAAAAAATGAAACAACAAATCTGATGCTTGACAGACCCTTTCTACAAGAACAGCATTCGTTGCGTCCACACCAGCCTCTGTTCTCATGGACGAACAATGCCCAGCATATGGATCCCCGTATACACATGGGCCATGTCTCAGTCTGTCGCGTGTCTGATCTACAGAATTTCTCTTTAATCCCCAGCAACAAAGATACCGAAATAGACCCTGATACAGTCTATTACCATGCTATTGGAGATCAAAGACAGGCAATTCGCATGGGCTCTCTGCTTGTTGGTCAGCCATATTCTAAACTCAACGCGTCGGCCAATTTTGATGCAAGGTATGCTGGAACCCGGCAGGCCACAAACGCCGGGTGGTTAAAATCAGAAAGCCGTCGCGAACCATACACAGGTAAGTATACGGGTAGGTGATTTGGCCTATGATGTACAAGTCAGGGTTTGTCACATGTTGTTTATGTATGCTAGTGTTCATGTATGTTGGCGGTTGATAGCCGTAATACCAAGCCAAAAATGATTAGCATTAAGGTGGTTCGTTTACCACATTCTCTCACATTCTGCTACTGTTCTGCAAGTTTGTACAAGTGTATGATGCAGAACTAATAGATCTGAAAAAACTAATTTGAAACAGTTTTGTCTCATGCAAATTTCAAAAAGGTCGACATTGCTATGTATACCCGAACAACAATTGGTTCAAGCTTTTCAGTTACATACATAAGATGATAACTGAATGAGTATAGGAAAGAGTGCGTACAAGCTAACGTTTAACAAGTCAGAAAAAGGTAAAACGCGTTTGTCCATATACTGAAAAACTAGGTGGGAAGATTTGGAAAGATCTACTGCATCACAATGTTCACAAGAACGCACACATTTTTACGTAACCGGTGCAAAACTGTTGACCCGCTAATCACATGTCCTAAAAAGCCACCTTTTTCTGTTCAGAAACAAAGGTTAGTGAAATTAACACTACTTTGATATTCTGTTTTAAACAGGCTTATCAGTAACTATATATTTCATCTTATTGCTTCATCAATTCTTTGTTCAATATTCAACACAATATCCTCGAAATGTTAACACCATGCTCAGACAACCCTACTCAGTTGTCGATATAGATTTCCTGTTACATTGATTAAAGCTTTCAATATTCGGAAATGTCACACACTAAGCTGTGGTTCATTGATGGGCATTACTATTTTGCCTGTACGCACCCTTTCCTATACTCATTCAGTTATCATCTTGTGTATGTAACTGAAAAGATTGAACGAAGTGTTGTTCGGGTATACATAAGAATTTTGGCCCTATTCAGAACTCATCAAGTAAGACAATAACGATATGGAATAGGTTTGTTAAATAATCTCCAGTGACTCCGTTTCCGGTCCATTTCTTAGAACCTGTCTAGCCAGTGTTGAACACCCTGCAATGCTGCTCGGTCTGTGAGTCGATTGCGTTCTTTGGAACCAGTTTCAATGTTTCAGCATTCAAATTCGGAATCCAGGTCGCACTCTATGAAACGTGAAGTAGGTTACAGCTTAACCCAAGATACAAAAGGTCTGGTTTGACGAACCAGAATTCCTTAAGATAGCTCTGAAATCCATTGACATCTAAGATAAAATGACATACATGACTGAAAAACCTTCAGGTAAGAGGTAGGTTCTAAGGTATGGTTTTATAAAACTTTCATATGCTACATCATTCAATGAACCTTTTTGTTGATTTAGTTGTGCATAAATATTAAAATATTTATGAAGTCTTAGGCTCACGTAAATAACTGGTCACATCAATCGCCATATACATATTAAGCATATGTTGCCAACTGGACACTCCCGAGTACAATACGGCACAAATTAGCACTTTGTGTTTCACAATGAGGCAGTCCAGATTAACAGTATCAGGCCAGAATTCGATGTACAGAGGGAATTATAGATAAGCTTTGAACTTCAACTATCCTACTGTTTTGGCACAATGCCCATCATCTTGTCCGATATTTTTAAAACATTTTTGCATATCATTCTAATCCCACCTATACATAAATTCCTGATTAGTCTTGTTTCGTACTGAAAGGGAGGCATGAAATGATAGAGTTTACTAATAATCACCTTGGCAACTAGGCACTCTATGTGCTACTTAAAAAAAATGAAGAGAAACATTAGAAATAACAAGCTACAGAAAGAAGTTTCAGCTCGTTTTTCACCACTGAATGAGAAGTAATCCAATGGCGAAAATTATTATTTTTCAACAACTACAAGATGAACCCTCGCGCAGCTTCACATGACTTTTATGCAATTAAGTATTAATGTAATAGGAGAGTAAGCCACTTGATCAAATGAATGCAGACAAAAACAAACGTTTTCAACCAAATATCGAGTTGATGACAGAGATTTTACTGTTATTATCAAAACCCAAAATTGACATATTCTGTTCCTTTCGACTGAGTGAACATTCGGTCAGTGGTCAGAGCTAAGTTTAAATTTTGCCGATGTTGAGCGGTATGACAAAGTTGTCAATGTAGACGGGTCGAAATTTTGCAGGGTCTGTGTTTCGGTTTAGCCTCATCTAAGTTAACATTAACAGCGCCAAAATTCTTTGGGAGAAATTATTTGAAAGTTTCTATCTTACAGGCTGTTTTATACATCGTTAATTGGTCTCCATGGTTATGTCAACTCTGCTTTTGCTACTACAGTATGTCTGCTTACTTTAGGGCAAACTCCCCGTGCGCTCAATCTGGGACAGCGCGGGATGTTATCGGATGCTCATGGTCCAGTGCCCAATTTAACACATAACACATTCGTGCCTGAAATGGCGGTCAGTCAACAGCAACAATCCTGTTGGAGTGGTGCTTCGACTCGACCGGAACACCGCCCCAGTCTGTACCCTGATTTATTGTCCCACCAATTTCACGTTGGTGAAAATCCCGCACGTTTAAACGCAGTACACTCGAAGCACGTGCCACAAACAAGCACGACCAATGTGTCAGACTCGCAACCTACACAAGGTGTTATCAGTCCAACTAGACGCAAAGACAAAAGCACCGCGTCCGCTGAAAAACTGAAATTAGGGGTTGACGAGTCGACCGATTTGCCAGCGAAATCCAAAGCAGGATCACCAACTCAGGCCAGTCCACTTTCAGTTGGATCGCATCCGTCACCTCCTGCTGAGGTGCACAAAGCTCCTTCGGCTAAGTCAACGATTGCAGGTATGTTTGGACTAGGTGGCCGTCGTGGTGCCGGGAAAAAATTATGCAAAAAACCTATCCCATCAGAAATTCCCTCGACATCATCAGAATCAACAAAGCCCTCCCCAAAGTCACAAAACGTTCACCCAACTGTAGATAACACAACAAACTTTGAAGGTAAGCAACCTAATCATTCGGCGAGTCGTGCGCAAGTTTCAAACAATGTCCCTGACCCAACCAAAAGTTCACCCGTTCATTCTCATTCAGTAATTTCCGTACAACAACAAAATGTTTCAAATGCTAGCGTCTCAAAAACCGCAGACCCCAGTATGACCGCACACTATATTGAAAAATACCCCTCGGGTTCAGTACAACTGGAATCGCTGGCCAGAAAGTTTGCATGCTGTTCACAAATTGAAGGTGTACCGTCAGAGGCGAAAGTGACCTACTGGATGAAAAAGGGTCAGACTCCTTCAAAAGTGCAGCAACAGCAGCAACAGCAGCCACAGCGGCAAACTTCCCCACAACTTTGGGTCAGTCAGTCACAAACACGCAAAAAATCCGGTCGGCATGTGTAATCCGCTTATAATATCAGGCACATAATATGTTTTAGAAAATTTAAATCTTGTTGCTTCAAAATGACCTCCCCCTTTCAAAAGATAGATGATAAAACTTATCGTTACTTGCACGCTAGACTGACCTACTATGAACAACGGATTACAGACATTAAAAACGATTGTGTTCTCCACTGGAAAAGTGAGATTTTCATTGATATGCAATTCAGTTTTGAATCTTGCCAGTTATTTCTTACTTAAATTGAGTCATTATTTATAATCTCAGCCATTATTTCGTTTCAGATCATGAATTAATAATCATTCAAATCGAACTGTTCTTTACTTTACAAAAACCATATTTGAGTAGCATAAACGCATGACAAAATTGTCGATCTAACTAGACTGTGAGCTATAATACACAGACTTTTTGTTATAGCAAATTAGAACCATGTGGTCAGAGTGAAGCCAATGTTTAAGTGCTACAATCCAAAGAAAGGCTAACATCTGGACTGTTCAGACGAAAGTTAAACCTGATCTTCGTGTATAGATACACCATCTCCTGAGAGCTGTTGGGAACTACGTTGCGTACGTTTGTTCAACTGAATTAGAGGGGGAGTGTTGAAGCGGTCTGCTCTGGGTGTAAGTTCTTCATCTGACATTTCGTCAGCTGTTAGTATGAGGAAAAAATAAGTAGCGGATGTAATGTATTCAACCTGACTATTCGAATCGATGAAAAGATATTTTGAGTGCAGCAACGGGAAAACCTGTACCAAACAATACTCTTTTTGTCATAAGTTTCGAAGTTCCGAGGAGGTCTGAAGAAGACACTATTTGTTAACATCGAAACAAGCGGATAGGCGAGAACATAAGAGGTATAGACAATTAAACTAGAAACGTACGAGAATAAGGATTACTGTGTCCGCCGCAACTTCAGAACTAACTGGCTCTGACATTAGCATTATCGCAGTTAACTGTGAATACCCTAACAAACCGGTATATTTGGTCACGGTTTGTCCCATAATCAGGTAAATGGCATTACAAACGTTGATTCTGTCTGGGTAATGAACGACGATATAGCTCCAGCCTGGTTCAGTTCAGCAGTGCCACAAGCTATCAGTTGACATGAACTCATATAGATTGTCTGAGTTGTCCATGTAGTGGTTGTCTACTAACCAACTTTCACATCTTTCCTCAAAGGCCACCACTATGTTTCACCAAGTAAAAGGAACCTGGATCGCGATGCTACTCCGTTTATAAGTAAACGTCAAGTGAATGGTCAGTAAGTCCAAGATCGATCAGTAATTTTAAAACAGAATGAATATTATGTAGGTAGCACATCAGTCACAAATGGTTGCATTTTTTCCATTCTCATAGAGTGTCCAAAGTCAGTTCGACATAAGCCGGTTTACTACGAGTGCTAATGCATTCTTGTGGATATCCACTGTCAAAAAAGCGTTTTCATCAACATACGCCCTTCCGAAGCAGTCGCTTTGTCCATACACATTTGATGGACTCAACTGAATTAGGTTTCAATCAACCCGCGTTTGTATTTGGTGGAAACTAAACTAATACTGGAGATACATTGATCCTGCTGAATATATTTGCTATAAAAACAGACACAATTCCACGTCTAACTGTTGAATACGTGAAAAATCTGAAGAGGCCAAGTTATTATTGAGTTCCATTTAAGAGAGTGCAGTGGGAAAATGGCTTAAAGAATTCGTGAAGTTATAATACATGATAAAATGAACATGGTTGTTAACAATGAAAATATCTTCAACGTATCATCTATAAAGCAAAGTTAAATCATTTTGGCATATAAGTAATCTTTCTGTCATTTCAAGGGAGAGTCGGTGAGTGCTGCACAAAGAAGATTGCCCATAACTACTCCGTCAACCTGTCTAACATCGGATCTGTCAAATTCGAGTCGTTTGTTTTGTAAAATTATGTAGTCTCTAAGATACTCGAGAGGACTAGGAATGGAAAGATTTTGCGATTTTGGTGGTATGGAAGAGTGTAGTATATTATTCTTTGTTAGTTGTCAACTCCCCATCAGAGCTTCGACTGGAGATTTCCCTTCCGAAACCTGTCGATTCGGAACTTTTCAATGACGTCGGCTATTTATCCGTCCTCTGTGGCTTTTTGAAGGGCTCTTCGGAACGTGTGCACGAACCGTTCCGTCTAGTTATTTGATTGCGTATGGTAAGACGGTGACTGTATGCAATTAATGCCAGTCCGCTTGCAGAAGTCCGTGAATATGCTGGTAATAAACTGATTCCTGTTTTCAAACATTATTGTCTCCAGTACTCCGAGACGGTTGAATATTTGGTTTGACTACCGCGCCACCGCTGTTTCCATCGGGCAAACCTCTGCCCATTTACTGTGTGCGTCCAGAAGAACTGAGGAGCGTTGGTCGTTGACTGGTCTGGCGAAGTAGATTTATGAACCCACGGCTTATTGAGCATTGGCGACTATTCTGATTTGGTTTCTACTGGG
Source organism: Paragonimus skrjabini miyazakii (assembly GCA_014338405.1). Classification (NCBI taxonomy): domain Eukaryota; kingdom Metazoa; phylum Platyhelminthes; class Trematoda; order Plagiorchiida; family Troglotrematidae; genus Paragonimus; species Paragonimus skrjabini miyazakii. The sequence continues at coordinate 29,833 of JTDE01004035.1, forward strand.
GATTTGACAGCCCGTACAGAAATAGAACAAATCCTAGAGAGTTGTAGGAGGTCAAAATTCGTATGAGATCAGTATGCATAACGTGTTGCGGAATTTGTGTTCTGATACAAGATGGAACGATCACATATTCACCGAAGAAGATGCGGGAGTTGATAGTTGGAAGTATTGTCTCACATCGCCATCAGTGCAATCCTGAAACCATACTTTGCTAAGATAACGTTCAAGATTTGGCAGCAGTGGATCTTGCCCTGTCGACTGCTTGATCAGTGACACAGCTACCAGAACGTTCTTTGTTGCCTCTACTGTCACGTAGTTTACATCGTGGCTCACCGGAATAACCGCGATTACGATATCCTTGTTTTTCCTGACCTGCGGAGCCATCAACCGTGATGAGGCATCCACATACCTGGAACTGGTTACTGATTGGTACTTGATGGTAAGACCGTAGACAATGAGCACAGTTGCCTACGCTGGGGGTGGTTTGCTGTTTATACTAAAACGCCCTTCTTCGATCCGAATACTGGAAGCAGCGACTTGTGATTTGTTAGCAAGGCAGAGTAACGTCCAAAAAGTATTTTTTGAAATCTCTTTACCGAGAATATAATTGCCATTGCATCCTTTCGGTTCAAAAGTCATACTTTGCATTTGTTATCGTTCTAGATTAGTGAACCATTGCCTTTTCAGAACCATCAAAAAATCGGTTGAATATGATTGCACTGTAGTTTGAGTCATTCGAGAAAACCACAATCTCAAAAGAAGGGTAAAAATGAATCATGAGCAGATCTGTGGCGAGCACAGTCTTAACACGATCAAAGGTAATTTGGCAAAAACAGATCAGTTCCAAACTGCATCCTTTATGAAGACTTGGTTTGGCGGCCCTCGAATATGATACATTTTGGCAAACGGTACTTTAATGGCCCACCAGGTATAGGAATGACAACAACACTGAGATATCGGTTGGATGGAGTACTTCATTGATTGCGTCAACGTTGTTTGAATCCGGGCTTTAGTGTGATTGAACTGGACTAGACAAAGTTCAGCCAGTCAGAACTCACGCGGAATTTCGATCAGTCGGCGCCAACCAATCAAACGATGACGATAAGCTGCTGCGCCGGATTTATTTTTAATTGGCAGCGACTAAAACAAGTCTGCAAGAGTGTTAGACCAGGTTGCTCGAGGCAACAAATGGTCCAGTCAAAACGCTTGTCGCCCAATAGTCGTCGTATATACAGTTGTTCTACAAAAAGTGCTACGTTCTTCCAATAAACTGAGATTGCGTGGTGCTTCTCAGAACTCTGTTTTGATTTTTCCGATTTGGTAGCCCAGTACGCGACATGGTGTCAGAGGAAAAAAAACATATGCATATTTCAAGGTAGTTCATCGGGTGCGGTTGTAATCGTTCCGCCTGAGGCTTTGAACGTGACGGACGACAGCCGGTTGTCAGAAGCATGGCGAATGTGGAAGTAATTCTGATGACTTGTTGTTTTGTGTAATTTGTCTGAATGGTAAAAAGAACACCATCTAGCGATGTTTCGGCATTACGTTGAAGACAAAGGCAGACTGGTCTTGAGGTTCTTGATTTTTTCCGGGTAGATTCAAAGAACACTGTATCGGACAGGCGAATGAGACTTTTGAAAGTCCCCATCTCTTCAAAGGAACCGTCACCAAGCGGAATCTGTCGTGCGATATGTGACGGCACTAAAGGAGCGGGCTTGAACCTACACCTGTCTCAAATGTATGAATGACTGTCTCATACGTGACTGGATGGTTCTCGGCGTTCAGGACGCTACAATGACTAAGAGAATGCCGAAGATGAGACAGTTAACGGTTGCTCCGTGCGTTGATACTTGTAACAGCGAAGTAGGTGTGGAGCAAAAGATGAATGACCTTAATAGTGAGAATGTAACAGAACCCAACGCGACTGGTTGTGCGGAAGTGAAGACTGTAATATACCTTCTGCCTGCTTTGTGGTGAAAATCATAGACGACAGAAAGCGAAATGTTTAGCGTTTGGAGACATTTGCATGAAACGTTGAAAGTAGAACAATTTCGCCAGGCAGCGCATGTCACAAACCGTCAGACTGGTTTATCGGGGGATGATGGACCCAACAACTGCTGAATTCTGCTCGAGACGCACTCGGTTCAAGAGATAGTTTCGTCGAGCTTGTTGAAGACCGACATCCGCGATGTCAGCTGAACGCAAGCGCGTCAATTTTATACCAGTATGTTATCTTCACACATCGACCTTGGAGCCGTCCCATATGCAAATGCAAATGTGGAGTAAAACAAAAACGCGATTGCTGGAAAAACAACTGTAACGGTCATTAATCGGAAGGATGACAGTACTTACATGATTTATATTTTTGTCGTAGAATGAGATTCAGCACCAATTATCGGTCTGTACTCCATTCCGGTACTGGGCACTATCACTTTCCACCATGACAATTTTGTTCATGTGTTAGATATGTCTCAGATGTGCGCTGGGTACTTTTCTGTGTTTGGTGTGTATACCGGATGCTGGTAGTATCTCTGTAGCCAAAGATATCTTACCATTCGCGTTGCAAATCAGCGGAGATCCGTCAACCGACCGTGAAAAGTTTAAGGACAATTCGAATCTTTTGGTGGGGCTGAAAGTAGTAGCGCTAGTAAACGATCCTACAGACTGAGTCACTGACGTTACAATATTGTTGAAAACCTTTAGTGATGCTCGCCTGTGTACTGGCTCCAGGTCGCTGATTACCAAGCTTTGTAGAAAACTCTGCTGGTTGTTGATTTCAGATGGCATTTTACCCGAGATGTGCCAAGGCCGGGTTTTTTACCAAAGTGTATTTGTTTCCGAATACTGGCAGAGTTACTTCACTACGTTCGGCACTTATTTTAAGCGCTTTTTGTGGCTGCGCTTACCTTTTAGTTTGAGGTTATCACGGGAAATCTCTCACAAACAACTAATTATCTCGCTTGACAAACTCGAAGAATCGACTGGTGTCGCAGACGACAGGCTCAGTATGGCCGGACTTCAGTCGCTTTTCTACAACGGTGCGTGTCGAAAGGAATGGCACAATCACGGGGTGAGATAATTTTTCAGGCGACAGAACTGACACTTCATGATCGCCTACTCACATCTGAAAGATTCAAGACTGACTCAAGCAAAGTGAAGACGACCCAGAACATTCCGACTCCGCGAGGGTGCGAAGTCAGTTTTACGCCTAATTGGCGTAGTCAACTACTTGGGTCTATTCGACCCAAACGTGACTGGTATAATGCGTCCAATTCGGTAGTTTACACACAAAGGAGTCAACGGAATGTGAGGTAGCGCCCAGTAAACATTGTTTGACGAGGGAAAAGGGAAAGTTTCGACAACCCCGGTACTGGCTCAGTACAATCCTGCGCTTCCTTTGATAGATCGGTGTGATAGCAGCAAGTCCAGTTTGGAATTGTGCCACTACAACTAGTGAGACTGACGGACTACAGAAGCCGCAGTCTTTCAAATGCGGAACAAAACTGGGCACAAATCAAAAAGAGAATGTTGGCGGTGGTTTCTGTCCTAGAACTTTTCGACAACTACACTTGCGGGAGAATAATGGTGGTACACACAGACTACAAACCTGTGTTAGGAATAGTAAAGAAGTCACTGAGTGCCACGCCTCGACGTTTACAACGGGTGGCGATCAGGCTATAACGGTACGACTGCAAGCTAATCTACCAGCCTGAAGACCAATTGTACGTCACCGATATTCTTCTTATCACCCGTATACCCACAGTTGTGACGGATGATTCTGGGTTCAAAATCATTGATTTTATTGGATTACAAGATGTTGCTGGTGGCCAGGAAAGTGGAGCTGCAGGGCGCGACATAAAAAGAATCACGCGCTCAAAAAGCTTAATCGTGTGATAGAAGATAGCTGGAAGCTGGATAAAGATAATCTGTCTGAAGAACAGGTAGCACTTTCAAGGACCGAAATCGGCTTGTTCAAGAGAAAGAAATAACCATCAGAGGAGAGGAAATAGTTATCCCGGAAGATTTGCAGTAGGTCATTGAACAAATCCATGTGACACATGATGGAGTAAACAACAGTGTTCGCAGAGCAATGGAACTTTACTGTTAATGATTACATAATGATGTGCGAATTTTCTAGTAGGTACGACTCGAGTGGAGTAAAGGAGAGGATGTGGCTGAGAAAACTCCTGGAAAGATCCCGGCAAATATTTTCAGCCAGTATATTCATAAACGGTGCCGAACATTACCAGCAAACATTACCACATCACGGTGAACTATCTCTCAGGTGAATTTGAGGTGGATCGCGTAAACAGTACCACTGGGACTGTGATGGTTAACGAAAGGTGTGCTCATGTGCTCTGATTACTGGCCCCAGTTTATGTATGCAGAACTCAAAACGTTTGCAGGTAAATGGAAGTTTAAGCACCAAACGGTCAGACTGTGCTACAGATAGTCACACGGAGAGGCCGGAGCTGAAAATAAGGCTTTTAGGAAACTGTTACAGATTTTGCAAGATTCGGGGGAAGAGTCGTTTTTAGTGTTTCCGGCAAGAAAGAACATGCCGAATGAGACCACTGGATATAATGCAACACAGCGAACGTTTGGAAGAAAGACACACGCATAAGTGCTGGTTATACATGAATTGTTAAACTACATCATACTGGGCGATTCATTTGTTGAATGGAACCCGGAATAAGTAATGTAGTTTTATCGAGAGGCCCGGAAATTTACAAGCTAGGAGACAAGGTTTGGTCCAGCTATATCCCAGAGTGCTAGAAACAAAGGATATGCGATATGATGATCAGAGATCGCATGTTTAGACCATACAGTGTTGACGTGGACTAGGCAGCGAAGAGAAAAAGTCATGTGCACTTGAGAGAGTTGAGTTTGCCGGAATGGGAGGCCCGTGGTACAAACGTATGAAAATCAAAAGTTTGTGATGAGATTGGACTGTAGCTGCTCCACGGTTGGAGGAAGTTAAACCAGTTAGAACTCACGCACAAGCTGCTACGAATGGGAATACGGTCGTTTGGCGCCATCTTGATCGATTATAAGACGTAGTTACTTGAGTAACTACATAAACATGTTGCACCCTTTTTATACCTCAAAAGGAAACCTAAGTTCCGGAATTCGACCAAGGACTGGTGCTGCTCACGATGATGTCGTCGAGATGTGCTGCTACTCCCGGGACGTCAGTCAGCATCGTGTCTATGACCTATTGAACGATGGAAAACGCTGTTTGCACTGCAACGGATAGATAGCAATACCGAAACAATCCCCGATGAACGTTGATGGTCAGCAGTTCTATAGGATCATTGTCGACTTTAACGTTCAAAAATATTTACTCCAGATCGAGGTTGAAAATGTATCTGCTACCACTGAGCTTTGCAGACAAGTTCTGTGGAACTGGAAGAGGATATTGATGGCCCTCCAAAAACGGTATTTAATCCTGTGTAATAATCTACGCACAACCGAATAAAGCCGTGAGCCTTCTTAACAATTAAAATAGGGACTATCCAGGCCAGGTTACTGACTGGCTGGATAACCCCGGATTGTTGAAGTCTGTCCAGTTCTTTGTCCACAGTTTGTAGAGGAGCATACAGTACGGGCCGCTTCGTCAAAAAACACATTTTTGGCACCTAGACGTAGACTCAGAACTACTTTCCACTCGGTACACCAACCAAGACTTTTCTGGAACACATCAGTGAAATAGATCTTCAATTCTTTTCGAGTTCAGGCGAACGTTATCCGTTTTGTTTTAAATGTCCAAAAGTTTCAGATGCTTAATCCAAAACAACCCCAGAAGCTTCAGTTTCGACAGTTCGGTAAGAAAAAATGTCAAGTTTGCATGGACATCACCTCACTAGATATCGTAGTTTAAGCCACCAATCATCGTCAGTTCTTCTTCATGCGCCCTCTGAGGTGAATGTTCTTTTCTATTGCACACCAGAGAGCCAATGATCTTCCATCCTTGCAGTAATATCAACGTGGTGTCAGAACCAGAATTAAACTATAGGTCTACTTGACTGTCTTTAGTTTTCACCAACAGGTACTTGCGACATGCATTGAAGGTGAAGTTTAATTCCTTTCGACTTTTCCTAAAAAGCAACTACGGACTTCTGAGTGGCAAGGTGAGACGGAAACTTGTCTGCTTGTGCTCGAATAGGTTATATTATCGGTACTTGTTTGGCTTAATGAACAGGACCGTGCATAATCTCAGTCACCGTATTATCAAAATGCAGTTTGGTGCCTCGGTAATTGGCTTCCACCATGCTTCTCTGTTCCTCGAATGGATGGTCTCTCTGAAACAGCGTGAACTGCAGACAACCTTGACTGTTCAGTCATGCCTGCGTCACGTTTCAGAACGACCAAACGTTGGCACTCGATTGGTATAGACTTCAACCTCATTCCAGGATTCCGTTCAAACTTGTTAAAAATTCGGGTACGAATATCATCGGCTAGGGTTGATCGTAAATCGAAGACGAGTACTGAGCACTTGAACTGATCCCCTGTTATTGTCCACAACTTGGACTCTTCACACTCTCGATTCACTGCATTGGCGTAAGTGACAAAACCACCTCGCTCTTTTTTCACTTACTTGAGACATTGCTAACGGATGTCAAACAGTGATGACTGCTCTCCGAAAATATTTCTTCGTGCCTTCAGTGTTAGTTCAAATTTTAAATCATGAGATTTATTTAGCAAGGTAAAGTTACTTTACCCAGAGCGTTCTGTTGTATTGAGTTTTCGAGGAATCAGTCGCACTTTTCCCGTATCATTCATAACAGCCGATTCCACTAGGAAAACATCTTCGCATTGGCTGAACCAAGATTTGAACGGCACTCTGGTGACAGCTTGACAAGTAAATCGAGTGATGCTGTCCACGATGGCATTCACCATTTAACCTGGCTTGATGGATGAGCTGCACACCCAAGTTTTCGTTTAATTTAAGTAGATTGTTTAGATTACGCATCTAGTACCGGAAGTTACCGGCTATTAGATAATCCCCTTTCAATACGCTCTACAGTGCTTGCCCCAAACCGGGAACAAAAACATGGTAACTTCGTTTAATCGAAGACACATCAGGATTAAGCCAATGAAGCTTCGACTACGTACGGCAAAATGGTTATCATACATGGCAGACAAACCGCAGAACAAATCAGACAAGACAGTCATATGTGACACTCAAAATACAGAGCGAATTAGACGAGACGTTCATCTATGGCAATCGGGGTGTTAGAACGAACCCCTACATTCCATATAGTGTGGAAGTACTCGACTGCACTGCTTCAATCTGATTGGCTCAGTTGAATAGTACAGATCACTCCACCCGAAGCTGGGTCGATTGAGTGATACGACGTGATTCGGCTTGACTGCGTTGACAGAACATGGGTCTATCAATACTACCCATGATACAACTTTGCATCACAGATTTTCTACTACAGATTTGCTTTCATTTCAGCAGAACATATACTTCGGTAATCAGGTTTTACTTGCCTCAGAAGTTTCACTGGTGCTGTCGAAATTGATTCGTGGCTCATTTTACTGGATGCCTGGATGAACATCAATTGACAAGTAATTTAAATCAGTTGTTACTTTTCTTGGGATCTTTATGTATTTACTGCAAGTTTCTATCCGGATTAGGAACACTGCCGAACCGGTGTACGCAATTCACTTTCATAATGTCCATCAAAGTCACAAACATGTTGATTGTTTAATTTCTGTAGATGAAACGCCATGTGCAGACCTTTCATGAATGACGGGGTATTTTCAAATAACTCTCAGCGTTGCGCTTACCGTTGTCCACATTTCGATCTGTTTTACCATTTACCCCTCGTAAGCTTTTAGCGGTTCAGTTATGCAGCTAAACGGATATTTTTTTAAATTTCTGCTTCCCATCTGTTATCTTGTACAAAACGATGTCAACCTCAGATCCATCATGAAACTTCCACCATCTTCTTGGCTTTTTCTGGGCTACATGCTTAACTTCACGAATCGAAGCTTAACACGGTTGCTGATCATGGCATGTTGGGCCTTGTTTACCATTATTCATCCTCTCTTAGGAAATATCTCAACGACGAAATAAATGGAAATCTGTATGTTTATAGCAAGTGATATGTTCGTTATTTGACATGAAATTAGAACCCGATAGATGGACTGCTTGATTAGTCAATTTCAGTCTAATTCTTGCTGCATGAAAATTCGTAAAATATTTGAAAAGACTGGTCTTCTAGCAATTCTGGTATTCAATAAAGCGTTCCTGAACTATATTCAGTAGGAAACAGGCTTGTAGTTGCAAGTTACAAAATGTCAGGCGGAACAGTTTTTATATGTGTAAAACGTAGTTAGCAGTCCCTCCAATATTATCACTTCAGTTTTAACATAATGGAAACTCTGACCAAATCACTACTGGTGACAAAACACTGGCTGTTATTTTGCCCTTAATGATTTACTTTGTATAAATTGTCTTATTTCATTTAAATTTAAACTTACACTATTGGGTACCGGTTCGGCTTCGTGGAAATCTTGAGATAACATGCGTGCGGATCATTGTGGATCGGTTCACACATAGAATTTGGCGGGGACAATGAGAAGTCATTTATCTGGGAAGGTACTTGGCTGACGTTTGGTATTACTAATGGAATCACTACGACAGAAGAAAAGAGAAGGCGAATGTTGCATGCCTGAACAGTCTTCATTGAACCTTTGGAGCGCATCTGCCAAACACTTTGTGCACCGACAGGAATAATTGAACCGAATAGAAAAAGTGTCAGAATTTCGTGGTTCATTATCACTGTTACCACTATGGTAGGTATAACAGGAAGCACATTTTTTCAAATACACAACATGCGTTCAAATTTTGGATATCGACAGTTTCAGCATTGCACAAGATTTGCCTTTGTAACTTTCAGTGTAGAGACGGAGACGGAGCTGCCAGATCACATTGAAATGGCGTCATTAGAATATAGTATTTAGTTGACAATACAGACTCCTTGTTTACATGCACGGCTGAAACGTAGCGCGTTTTCATGATCTATTGTCTTCTCATCTTCAAGATGTGGTTTATGAACTTGGCTTCCACCAGGCGCCAAGTCCTGTCTAAGGAGGTTGTTTCTCATACACAGACACAAAATATACTGTTTATACACATCAAGCAAATAGAACTACAGGGAATGAATGTGCACATATTCACACCAAGTAATATGTCGTCAGCGTTACAGCAACCCTATGGGCTTCCTCAACCGCCTTTACAGACAAAATCCCTATGGGTGAGTTCCAATTAATTTAGTCTTGTCAGTTATCGGTAATTTCGAGTTCTGATTGTCTGACAGCACTATGAATAAAATAATTGGCTCAGTACTTATCTCAACAAAAGTGTGAGCTACTTTGTTCAGTTGATCAGGAATAGTGGAGGTGTAGCTCTGTCTTTCCGACTCGTCCGAGCAACTACAGGAAATTTTTGTGAAGGAAATATCCTCGTAATACCACTTTACTAACTTACTGGGAATGACTAAAGGAATAACGCGAGTACATTATTTTTCATTGCAATAAATAGCCTAGCGTTGTACTTAGATTGTTTTGATCTAGCTGCAAGTTTTATTTATCCAGATTACTTTGATTTCTGAGCATCATTTGATTGGCATACATTCCCTAGTTAATGCTTTGTCTGGTAAACGTTTTCAGGTGTTTCAAAGTTAGTGGTATATTCTGTCAACTTGAATGTGAGAACAGCACAAAGTAATTTCATTATTTAAAACAGAGTATGTCCCAGGTTGTGTTTTTAACTTAGGGGTTTTGAGGTTAGCATAGTACTCGTGATTTATGATTCGCCATCCTATATTTCGTCTTCACATTCCAAGATATCTTCCGATTACCACAGTTTTCATGCATTTTTAATCGTATAAAAATCCCACCTTCAAAGTCATGAAAACGCATGTATTGTCACCAACACTGCGGTTGTTTCATCAATTACCGCTTCAACCATCCCAGGAAATGAAGTTATCCCATCAGCGACACACGGCAAATATTACTCTCTTCACACCTTCTTTAAAATCAGTAGAGTGATGGTGATCAATTGGTAGCAAATACATATATTCAATCATAGCCATCGCAAAGATACATAAATAACATGACCCGTGTGATGTCTGTCAATAATACATCGTTTGGTTTTCGTTGTTGTGGCCTCTCTGAGAACTTCATCCACTACTGATGGAACTAAGTTTTTTCGGTTCATACCAATCCCTTAACGGCCGCTCATCTGAAAAATCCCATCACATCATTGAAGATGCTAATTTCTGGGCTGCCACTGGACCCGAAGAAACTGTGTGAAATTTTAAGAACCTGTTCTAAAAGGCTGTTCCTGAAAGAACTATTACTGCTTGCTGGATCCAAGAACTGCCAGCAAAACATACATCACAAGCACAAGCTTAACGAGACAAAAACGCTTCGCCGTTAGACCTACTGACCGCAGATTATATTACAGAGAACATTATTTCACACTTGTGAACTTGGATTGTTGAATGGGAAAACGAACTCGGTCTTTCAGTTTGGAGTGGTTTTCTGGTACTGTGCAAACGCCACCTGTTCAGCATCCGAGAGTGAAACATCGGATTCGATAAATACATTTATGGGAATACTTGAAGACAAAAAACTTACCTTCGGTTTTGCACGTGAGAAAGAGTCTGATGGCTGATGTGGTACACCTCAATTAAGCTTAAATCTTATGTGATTTCCTTACTGTTTCATATGATGATGACAATTAGCTGAAACAAACTGCTGCAGGCCCCATATATTTTGGACTCGTGGTCTCAATTCGGGTGCTAAGTAGATGTCTATGGTGCATTTCTCACGCAAGATTGATTTTTGTTTAGGTTAGGCTCTATCGTCTCAACCTCTGGAGTATTATTCAGTTTCTCATATTTATCATTTTGTACATGACCCGGTTAGGTATGTTTTTATGGTCGCCCTCATTTGAGTCTTTTGCTCTGTTTTTCAATGAACTGATGATCATTAGCTACGGAATCTCTCAATCTTATATAAATTTCCCTGTTATTTGATAGATTCTTCGTGCTGATTAGTGCTGTCGCATCGTACCTGTTGTCATGGTCCACGTTTAGTACACCCCTGTTTTTGAGTTAACTAGGTAAATTCTATTTCCCCCGCTTCAGGTTAGTCATTTTGCGAATAACCGATTATTATTTTATTATGAAGTCAGCCGTGTTCATTGGTACCATGGACAGATAACGTATGGCAATCGTGGTTGCGATGGGATCTATAGGGAATGTTACGCCAATCGCCATTAATTTGCATATGGGCGTCCTAGAACATTTGTACGTATCCGAAGTGAAAACTTCATGAATCATTTTCAAGTATGCTGATCGCGTTGGATTAACGGGAAGATTTATGCTGTGTATGATTAGCGGTTAGGTGAAATTGCAAAACGTACCATGGTACTGAAACGTGTATATCACATCTGGTTTACATACCATGCGATTAGCTGTGAATCTAAATAGACAGGACTGTAAAGGTACATATCGTTTGGCTTACTTAGACTGTATTTTGGCCCACTCCAAAATGAATCCGACAGAGTAGACCCATCCCTGGATTTTACTTCACGCCCGCTCAGACCCGATCACCAGCAACCTATTTCCAGAGTTTTGTCATCTGTGGATCAGAAGTACGTTAATGTGTCGACGTTAATTTGCATCTATGAGTGGATGTACCTTGAGTTCTAGCAACGGTTCGCCAGTATGAGTTTGTCAAGTATTCATTTCTTTTAAGAGTTTCCAGACGTGTGTTGTTAATTCCTGAGATATTGGTTGACCCTTACTGGTTATGCTAACGTCATGGTAGCTATAACTGAACTGGTGCACGAGGTGAGTGGCGGAACAGTTGAACAAACTTTGTTCGTTATTGCGTTGAACTAGTCATTTTGGTGGTTTGAACGAAGTATCAATTGGCAGTAGCATTCGTACAAAAAAGACATACTTCTGTTTGCGGTTAATGTTGTTTGCTAAACGATCCCTTTGGGTTGCGAAATTAGAACTGTATTCTTCTTTTAATCTATCTGGACTGAATCATAGCACATGTTTGCCAAGTTGTGAGGTTTTGTGAGTACGCCAGGATATAAATTTGTCACTGGCTTTTTGTCACTATTTCCTGTTCTGCTAGCAGCGGTGCAATTACATATGTCTCTATTGGAAATGGTTTAGATTGTGCCACACTTGTACGCAGTCGAGACAAAACACTTCAGAAGTGATGACATCACGTGCAAGGTTTCTTTATGAACAGATGATCGCAAATGTTTCTCAACCTCAGTCAGTGATGAGTATATCGGAGAAAAGCCAACAGCCTTATTTGATTCAGTCCTTCGAAACATGTGTATTACCGAGTGTATACAGAGCTGAAAAGATTAACAAGTAAATCGGAGTGTTTAATATCCGTAGAAAGCTGGTGAATATATTGTTTATACAGTACAGTTTTCGCACGATTAGCTGAGTCTTTTGTCACGCTATCCTTCATAACATATTGGCCGATGTTATGCCTAATGAACTACACATAACCGCATCGTTTATCTGTCTTTAGACAGTCCCACCTAATTTATTGACAGACACATTACGAAAAAGGTCGCTGAGTTTACCTGATTACATTATTTAACACATTGTTACGCAACCAACACTTGAAAATACTCATTTAGAAGGAAATTGAGTTGATGATAACTCACTGTCCGACGTTTTGTGTGCAGAAAGGGTTAAATGAACCCATTATGTTGATAAAATCATATTCAGCCTTATTATGTATGTGTCCAATTCATGTGCTTTTATTTGTCTGTTGTGTGTAATCGGCGTGTTATATTTCTACGACTGATGATGGTGATGAAGGAAACGTTAATATTTTGTTTCTATGACGGTATAAATGGAACTCAGTGTTTCAGTTACTGTAACAACTGCCCAAAGTTTCTCCAGATCCTCTATCGAAGTGTTCATCTAATTTGTTGTGCGCTCTGGGGTTATATTTTACTGACTGAAAACTACATCAAAACACATCGCGGGTGACCGTTTGCAGCTTTTAGTGAAAACCTCCGACCATCTGTTAAGACCAAGTCCCTTCCCAAAGTTCTAAAGAAAAACCGCTTTAGAAAAGATCCATTCGTGGAGAGTTTGGACTTCAGCCGGATTCGAACCAGCAACAGAAACATCATGCCCAAACCTGACAATTGCTCTACCAGCTTGGTTATGAAACTACGCGGGAAGCTCAAAAGTTTCACATTTGGACCCAGTCACCCACGCAACCAATTGTGTAATATGGAATTCACCATCGCCGCCGATGAGCGTTGGCATTGCATTACCGATAAGTAGGTGAATGCTCATCGGTGACGTTGGTGGATTCCAGCGTGAACTGACCGAGAAATCCTACTTGGGCAATCAAACGGCTGGATCGGTTACTGGTTCGAATCCAGCTGAAGTCCAGATGTTTCACAATTGGGTCCCTTCTGAATTATCAGATCTGTCAGACTACTTATCAAAACTCGCTATGTTCTCACCCACAAGTTGCTCACCACTCCACATTGTCGTATTGTTGGTGTCATCTCCTATTGATTTTCTAATTTCCCGTCGGTTATTTGCTTTCGAACAAACACTCTGCCTTGGTATTGAGTTTCGCATCAAACTGTGGTTCTGTTGTCACTGACTATGCACCTGATTTACTATGATTATCTGTTCTTTACGAATCTATTGGTTTTAAACTAAGTTCACGTAGTCATTGAGTAAACGACCCGTGTATTCATTATAAGGCAGTAAAATATCTTATGCCCTTTAAATATATCGTTTATTTTGAAGAGCAATACACATATCTTCGTTCAAAGAAAGAACAAACGATGACACCAAAATTAAGCAACAGCGATATAAAAAAGTTGAATGTGAAATCAAGCTGTCTTTCAAATGTGAGGCGTTGAGTGGTTAGCGACATTGAATAGTTGACAAATCCTCTCACAAGAATAGCAGGCGTTAATGGGCCAGTCATCGAATGAAAAATTATTGGTGAACAGTTTTAGAATGTAAAATAAAATACATCAAAAATAATGAAAAGAAAATAGGCGAACGATCAATCTCACAAAATCAAAGAGCTCTTCAGTCTTATGCGTGTTGATCTTCAGTCCGGATAGTTTCAGAGCACTAGCGGCAGCTGCAAGCTTCTCAGAGAGACGCGTAGGATTCTCAGAAGAATCAGATCGTCGGCGTAAGCGAAACCTCTAACCGGTTTGTCGTGAAACTGGTAGCCAAGCTCCGGTCGAGATAGTGCCAACACCTCATTCATTGCCATGATGAATAGCAGCGGGGACAGTGGGTCACTCTGGCGAATACCAAGCTGGGACCGGAGAACGGAGTCATTGAGCGTGGCGGAAGCATTCATGTAGGATTCGGCAATGTAGTTAGAAGGAGCACTGAAGGCTCGGGCCGATCTGATAGTCGAGTCTTGTGAGATAAAATCAAACGCTTTGGACACGTCGATAAAAGCCGTACACAAACTTGAAGACGTGGTACATGAGTTCCGAAGCAGCCCATGAAAAAGGTAGGTTGCCTCAAGGCGACCGTCACGATGTAGAACTGCAAACTGGGTAGCGGGCAGTTGCAAGCCTGAATTTCAACGATCGGTCAATATCTTGTGGAAACAGCGCCTCAACGTTGAAGATACGGCGATAGGTCTGAGCTCGGCGGGAGATGAAGGATTGTTTACTTTGGGTACAAGCGTGATGCGAGAGCGGCATAAATGGATTGGATAACCTTGGGTTAGCAGGAAAAGGTTGAAATATCCGGCCAAGGTATCAGTTTTCATGCGCTTAAAATGTTTGGGCACCATTTTTCCAAACCCGGATTGGTGTTTCCCATGTGATTCAAGGTGCGTGGTACTTCATCCCCAGTGATTGAGTCAGCCAATTTCCAGTCCGGAGACAGAATTGTGGGAGATGGTCGCCCATCAACATGTGGATGAACCGATAGTACCTCGGACCAGTATTCGTTGGAATTAACTGGGAGGCCGCGGTACATCTTATAGGCAGTTCGCCAGTTTCCAGAAAAAACTGCAAACGCGGCATCTTTCTTACGCTGGTGGTAGAGCGTTTGGATAGTTAGCCTTCCGTATCTGTTTCGTGGTCAGGTGGGTTCCAACGTAAACACGACCACATCGTCGAGTGATAAGTCGCCAGGTGTGCGGAAAAGCTCGTGAAGTTTGCGTGTTCAACAGCGATTTAGCTTGGACCACTGTGAAAATGCTCGCCTGAAGTCCGCGGGAAATAGCTAGCGGTTCATCGCTGTGAAGGAAAGCCTTGCTATTGGACTCCAGTTCAGTAATTACTGTTTGGATCAAACAGGTAAACCACTCAGAGTGATCAGCAGCTTAGGACCCAATATCCGATGTCGTGTTAGTCTGCGAGACGGTGGTTGGATCGGCAGCAGGAGCAGCATTCCTCTGCCAATTCAGCGCATACAGACGAGTCCGAATGCTCTCCAAAGTACGACCTGGGAAATGCGACAAGTGCCGATGGTAAAGTCCGCGTCGAGTAGGGCACAACGGAGCCAGTGCATCGGAACATCTGATAAAAGAGGCCGATTCTTACAGAGACCAATTGGATCCGGCGGATTTCATGGACATGAGCTTCTCATGATTGCGTTCGACGGGATGTGCATGCTTTCTGTTTTGACTGAGACCAATTTTGGTGGAGAACCTGCGGTCACAGTTGGCACAGTCAAAGATTATGGCAGGCTGGGTGTCCACTTCCTACTCTGGACCATACCTGCGTCGATGTATAAGAGTATACGCCAAAAAGCCAGCATTCGATTTGCAAATCTGGCCATATTCTGAACAGGTGTACTCCGCTCGCCTATCCTGTGTACTGGTAGTTGCCTGCATGAAGATGCTGGCGGTAATTTCATTGTCTTGATCGAATGTAACCAGTACGATTAAAACCAGATAGAATGGTTAGCCCTATCTGGAGTCACAAGATTGACCCAAATCTAATGCAATAAAAATGTTAAAAAATAATATGAAACTTTCTCGACGTAGATAGCATTCCTGTACTTCCTTTGTAACCGTAGGGTTAACAATCCGTTACAGATTCTAATGAAAATGATCATAACGCCAAATAAGTAAAGATTTCGTCAGCTGCTAGATGTGAAGAAATTGCATAGGGAACCGTCTAGACAGTTTATATATATATATATATACCACTCACCCCATCGTAATTAATTTGGATAACTTTTAAGATTTTTTGGTGATTTGATCGAATTAATCATATAGTCGATATTACTGAGTTATCCGAATGCTTTCAATCAAATGATTTTCCAAATAGATTGTCTTTTTGGTACAATTATCCTCTACATATGTTATGCATCTTTAGTAAGCAGCCGACGCAGTAATTGCTCATCACTTGTAGAACCCAAAATAACTATTCAGCATGCTGGATTTTGAACATCTTGCAGACATTCAGTGTTGTTTCAAGAGATCCCTTTATCACAGGACTCCCAAAGCAGTACCCAACATTATTTCCTGGGAAACTGATTCAAAGCGGTCCCCATAATTCGATTAAACATGGTACCACAGGGACATCAGTAGCCTGTTGCAATCAAACAAACAAAAATGACATCATAGTAACGTGGATCAATGCATTCACTGCAAAATACCGGACGCTGAATAAAGCAACGTGATTTAAGATGTATCGAAAACATAATTTGAGCACAACCGATCATAGAATATCGAGGTGTTTCCAGGTGATCACTGTCGAACGCTAGGTTGGAGAAACAGATTGTGATAAAACCGTAGTTACGAATCTTTATAATATTTTAGTAGCAAGTATTATATTTGAGACCTGTGTAACTTACCTTTCTGTGGATGTGTTTGTTACTGACACGAACAAATTTTTAGGACCTCGGCCTACAATAATAAAATGGGTTTAGACAGTTACCCACAATTGCGTATCTCAGTTATCAGGGAAGATGCAGCGGAGAAAACCTACGACCAATTTAAGAAAGATCTCGGACGTCTTGCAGAAATGAATTTCATGACGTTTTGCACTTGACTGAGTTAAGTTTACTGATGAGTAGTCGGGGATTTGGTTTATTTCAATTTGAACATTACCCACAATTGATCGCAGCTGTCGCATTCCCATAGACTATCCAGTCGGCCTGATCATTATTCACAAGCGAAAGTGGTTGAGCGTTCACATAGGATAATTTGGTCGTGCCTAACGTGAGGTCAATGGCGCAGTGGTAAATGCGGTTGCCTTATGAACAGCATGTCCGTGGTTCAAGTCCCGGCAGTGGCGATGATATGCACTAATGACGAGCTCTAATGAGAACGAAACTTGAGTAAAGTTTGTCTGTCCGCCTATCAGGATTTTATGCTTAAGTGAAAAAGTTTATACTCATCGATAACATGTTGACTAACTTGACCGCATTAATCCATGTACACAGAACGCCGGTTGATTTAGTTTCTCTGAATACCTTAGTTTTAGCACACTTGAATGTGAGGCAACCGAGTACACAAATTATCTAACAGAGGGGGTTAAAATGGGGTTACTAAATATGCTTTCACAAACAGCCACCGGTAAACGGGAAATGACCTCATTAAAACAATCGGGTACATATGAAGGTGAGAACGCGTCAAACAATACCAAGAATGAAGTTTTGACAGTTAAGCAATGTTAGTTATAAAAAGGAAGAAAGCAAACAGTTTCTGTGCAGTTTTGGTACAAATTCGTCAGGATGGTTTACTGCACACAGCAAAGACAAATAAGGCAAATTAAGGATCGGCTTTCTACTAACAAACTAAACAGACCTCAACGGATTCATTGTTCCGCATCATACCAGACAAAAGACGACAAACGTACCAAGTGAACTCCAACAGGTTCAACACTGGGTAATCTGTCAAGTTTGTGATATAACCATTTACTCATTTTCTGTTTACACATTTCAGGACAAATTGAGCGCTTATCCATTATTAGACAGCTACCTAAATTTCGATGCAAACTGTGCAACTATATGTTAACTATATCTCCAATCTCAAGAGTACCCCCCGACTGATAATGACAAGTACCGCACCTAAACTTTGCTTTGGGTACAACAGAACCAACCTTAAATAGCGCCCGTTGTACACCTAAGATGTTCACCGTCGTCAACCCGTACTTGGCTTGTATATTATTCCCTTTTGCAACATAATTAGGGTTTATGTCTCAGAGAAATTAATGTGCAAGCAGACTGAGATGTATAGATTTTTATTTGAAACAACTCAGGAGCATAATTTTCACACCGTGTACATTAACCTAAAACGAAGAAAACTGTTGGCAAGTGTCCAGTACTACCGCCCACACACACTTAGATTCAAAGCAGGAACGGGGAAGTGAACAGAGGAAATACTTTGAAAGTTTAAAACAGCTGTCCCTGAAAAATATTTTGGTCGAATTTCTTTAGCTGCTAATTAGTACCGTATGCAGTACTTACAAATAATAAGTAGAGGACGCGATAATATCAAACATTAAATGAACGAATCCTCAGAACTAGATATCGACGTCATGCTTCTGAAAACTCATAAAACGATATCAAAAAACGATTCACAGACAATGGTCACAGTCGTTTCAGCCGCATATGCGGTCTACGATTTGTATATGTCACAAGGGGGCCAATCAAGGAGGTGCTGTGGAAACAGCAATAGTGTTTAGTTCGTTAACTGGCGTAGTACACTATACATCAACCCTACTGAGCAATCTAAATTTACCAACTAGTTACAGCTCATCCCGTCGTGCGCAGAACGGAGAGATGTAGATTTCCCACACAAAAGGAAATGGCTGCAAATCCTCACTAATCACCCATAGGATACTGCAACAAAAATGAGTTATTCCAAGAGGTCGTTATAGTGACAGACTTAGACTTTTCAAAATAAGCAAGCAAATGAACGTGAACGATAAACCAGATACCAATGAGTAAAAATAACATACGCCAAAAGTTGACCTTTTTCAAAGTTATACATCAGCTAACTTTCAGGGTGTTTCTACTTTGAAATCCACGTAGAATAAAGATGGCAACTTATCAAACAGAATATCGTCAGTTCACCCAAGACCGGAGAATGCTATGTATATCATAAAGTGCGATCCTAAAGGTGACACCCAATGGAATTCACAATGAAGTACAAACCGAAAATAAGGACATGTATAGGATAATATGCGGTGTTTGTATTCGAAGATCTAAGTAAACGCCTCGTAACATTCGGTTAATTAGGGATAAAGAAGCAGGTATACTATGACTGTCAAACGCTGTCAAACGGCAATCTGACAACCAACGCCCATTACTCGTTTTTATGGCCAAACATTCTCTTTTGACTGCATTCCGTATGTGGACAACATAAAAAGGTTTACAGAAACTTCACTGACTGTAGAAAAAGAATTCATTCTAAACAGACATTCTGAAAACTCTTGCAATACCTAGCCAAACTAACTCGGAAGTTGTAAGTCATCTTATAAACTGCGGTTGCGAGATAATGCATTCCCAATTACGTTGGGCCCCAAAGTTTTACACTAGATCAACACTCAGACGACATTAGAAATAGCATAGTTACTTAGATATGCGAAAACACAAAAATGAACGTAGAGATTGAGTGTCTTGTTCAATTTTCCACTAATTAAAAACATAAAACGAACTCATGAATCTACATTCATCTCAACTAGGTAGTCAACTTCTCTTGTTGCCAACAAAGTGTTTAGGTTTTCTCGCGACCAGCTTGCATGATTTTGGAAGTCACTAAAAGGCTTTGTAAGCAACTTACTCCGTTGTTTCAACAACGTTTTTGATGTGTACGAGGCAATTTTCTGCGGCCTCCCCTGAAAAGTCTGGAGATTTTACGATGAGAGATTTAGAAGTGACATTATTTCGAAAACACCAAATATTGAAGACGCAATGACCCTCCGAACGTTTGACCAAACGAACAATTCCACCTGATATTTTTCGAGTACAAAGTCTGTGAATGTTCTCTACTAGTTAGAATACGGTTGAAACCGGGGTCTCAAGACAACCGCCTGTCAAAAATCCATAGATGTCTTTAATATAATCAGCTATAATTCTGCCATAACTTAAGTTATCACAAACATCGAACTTGCAAAGTTGCAAGTTCGATGTTCTATGCAGCTTCGCACCCACGCACAGATGTGGGGGCAAAAAAGATAGCACAGAAAGTTGGCTATGGCCGTACTAATAAAGATAGATTTTGCCAAACAGTTTCTTAAAAGACAGTTAGGACGAGTACTCCGTTCAGTACCAGAGACATCAAGGGATCAAAGAAGTACAGCTGTCGTTCCTTTTAAGGAATGGACATCAGATTTTATTTGTCCTATGTACAACGCCATACACTGTTTACGTCTAACATACTTAAGTATGTTGGTCTTTCAACAATTGTTGAAAGACCAACATCTGTCCTGCACTCATATTCCACGTGTTACTGTTAATCACAATGACTGTTTAGGTTAGAAGACGGACAAGAAATCCTCCTCACATAAACTTTATATAAACTTATTCATATAAATTTAAGCGTGCTTTGAGTGCTACATTTCATTACTTTATGATGGCGACACATGTGGTGGTAGAGTGGGCATGCGCTAGACCCTCGTCCACCAACAACTTAAGACGCCTTTCCTGAAGAGAAATCGAAACGTAGTCCCAACAGGCATCAAACTGAAAGAACGCAACGAAGCCTGAAAACAAACCGTATATTTCTAGCAGTGTTTGGAAATTTGATAACTGATTGGTTTTAATCTAGTCTGGGACCAACGGCAGCAAACAAGAGAAGAAATAGAAAAACGCCAGGTGGGCTCCGACCTACCCAGAGGCACTCAAAAACGCGCCCAGTAAAAAGTACTTAGTACCTTCGACTGAGTTAAATAACGCTCGATAAGGTACGGATCAGATGGCCTTGAAGATAAGACTAGCAGTCGAGTCGTTAAGATGAAGGCAAGCAGTCGCTTTGTGCGATTAGTGCACGAGTGAACAGGGCGACAGTGAATTCGCACCAAGCCTTCTATGGCAGACGTACACGCAATCATGCGTACAGAACAGACAAGCGAGAAAGCACGGTTGCAGCAGGGATCCTTATAAAAGCAACACGACCGCTGGTCACACGAGCACTTTTTATGCTTACTGCTGCAAGCGATTATGAGAACAATCTTGCACCATGAGTTGACTTTTAAAAATGAAAATATTACAAAACACAACCTTAATATAAATTGCGCGTATATTGCTAAAATTACTTCTCACTGTTTCTCTTGACATGTCAGGCTCGCATCAGTGAAAACTGTCAGATTCACTGCGCCATATTGCATAACCACACTTTTGGTCTCAAAAATTCTTAATATAGGGTTCATTTCCCAGGCATATTCTTCTTCCGCATCTATGTACGTGTGTTGTGCATGTTAGGTAGCTCACGTACATATTAAGTTTTTTACGCTGACTATATTTTTGGCAACTTACTTAATTCCATCAGAGTTTAATTAATTGACCAGTAATTGTTAAAACCAAAACCATAGTACATATGTCCATATAAGCGCGTTATTTTTGTATACTTACGTTCGGCAGGCTGTAGAATGCATTTAAATCACTAGCGAACAGGATGGTATCGAAATATACTTGAAACATACATGAACATATCTTCTTGAGAGATATACCACATTTAATACACCTCTGATACCACGTGATGTTCAAGATCAATTACTGCATAAATTCCACTATCATATGAGTGGACATACGCCCTAACACTGTAGCTACTAGCGTGCGTTTGCCCGGCACGGTAGAATGGATACATATCGGAAACCTTTGTCCAAACCAGTTTCTGACTCCAATAAGCCAACTGTCTACGGAGCCAAATCAGCTTAAGTTACCTTACCGTGTGATTAAACGCTGGCGACTAGCGCATCATTTGTTCGACGAATTCTGCAGGCGGTTGCTGTGGTTTTATATATCAGGATTACAGAACCGGCTAAAGTGACATAAAAACGAGACCTGAAGATAGATGGTCTTGTTTACGTCACCGATATTTGCACTTCAAGAGGTTTGTAGTCAAAAGGCAGATTACAAGAAGCGAAAAGAAGGTTTGATGGACTGGTGAAAGAAACAGTTATACGAACGATGAGAGGGAGATTCAAAAAAAAGATTCGGCAGTCTTGTTTGTTAGGAGAGATGCTTAGCGGAGAAAATGTCGGCTGTGCTGCGGTTGTTGTGCCGTGTGAATTCCAATTTCACATTCAACATTTACTTCACTCATTTGTTTATAGTAGTAGATTTTCATCTTCAAGTTTAACGTGACCAGTCGGTTTGCGTCATCCATCCTTAACCACAGCTGTTTGCTACGCTAACATTTACGTGATTTCCGAAAACTCTAAGTCGGCCGTAAGTAACTGAACTGTATGCGACTGCATTACTTACACCCAATTTGCTAACGCAATGTGCCATATTTACTTATATGGATGACACTATCTTACCGTCCTAATTTACTAGACTATTTATCATGTGCTTTTGTTGCACTGTTGTATGCGTTTGTAAACCAGGTCGTAAGTGGATGTCCATTTGAATTACTTATTACCGTACTTATGAAACTACGTTTGGTATTAGTACACACAGTACCTTCTAACCTCTGTCCATTTTAGAAATATTTATATATACAGCCCAGACCGTGGGCAAGATTAGGCCACTGGAACGCATAATTTGACCCTCCTGTCGACTTAAGAGGGAGGACAGATGAGTCCAAGATAGGAGTCGTTCTGTGTTGCGTGGCTGTGAAGTGCTTTGATTGAACTGTCTCGTGCTGAACACGTTCATGTACGAACGTGGGAGTTCCTGGTTGACTTTTCACATACTTGTTCCAGGACTCACTCCCACGTGGAATAAATGGGCAAGGAGCGCACTTTCGCAATGGTACCTTTAGCATTGTCGGAGCACCATTGTCCGACGCCCTCATCATGTGATGTATAACTGTTGAATTTGATGAGCTGAATGGCTCATCTAAACTAACAGGTCACTCCTCTCCCAATTTAAACCAAGGAACTGTGTATTTCATTGTACTTTGGCTTTGTGTACATCTAGGTGAAATGATTTTATCACAAACAATAGCGTGTTCCCTATGGGTTGCGACGTTTGCGGACTGTCGTCACTCACACTTTTGTTAAAAGCTTTGTGAATACGTTGTATATATTTCTTGTTTTTGGCTTCGTTAATCCAGGCTTATTAATAATTGTTTAATTAACAATGTAACGCGTAATCCATACAGATTGCTTTCACTAGTGTAGGATCAAGCGAACTGACGATAACCGGTTGAGAATAATACAGCGAGTAGACAAAGCGTATATTGTTGACTTGCGAAGTCAACACGAGGATAAACGGATACAAATACGAAACGATAACGGAGCGGGGCGACAAGCATGCATGGAGCGGGATCGTACGTTCGAGTGCGCGGGGAACTTGTCGGTATCTCTACTCGTTCAAACAAAAGTTCAGGTACATACAAAAGTAGAAGACAGAAAGAGTAGAAATGACACTTGTAGCTCTAACATAATTGATAATAACGAATGGTGTCGCTACAGAGCTTCCTCTTAGAAGACAACCAAAGTGTTGTCTTTGACAATATTGCAGTGTTTCAGTTAACCGGAACCGTTGATACGAGCATGAATGGTCCAATTTACTCCTGCCACACAGCTCGCGTCTACGGCCGGTGAAAGAACAAGGGAGAACAACTGAAAGTGTTTCGGGGGAGCACGGTCTGGAGGGTTAATAATCGTAGGCCAGTTGGGGAATTGAGGACAGTCCAGTTGTAATCTACTTCGTGGGATAGTTGACTTGTTCACGTCCATCGTAGGCCTTGCAGAATTTCGAGTTTTCCGGCGTCCTCGGCGTCCCGGTTTAATCTCATTATCTAGAATATACAGTATTTATTAACGAAAAACGCTAACTTCCCCGGCTTTCTACGTCCAAAAGCGTGCAGTGTTCTTTATTTTGTTGTTTTTGAGAGAAAATATCTTGCCAACCGCTTTGCTGTAGGTTAAGCCATCTAAAATCAGCTCGGTAAGAACATGGAACGATAATAAATAAATAAAAACTAGATACGACGGACGTCCACATAGTCTGCAAATCTCACCGGCCTCCGCAACTCTCGACCACGTCTGTTCTGGAGACTTGGCTCCGTCGGCGCAGATGGAGTCGTAACCGAAACCGGAGCTGTACCAACGTTAGGCAATGCACCAGCTGTTGAGGACGTTGTTGATCGCGAACCCATGTTCACAGCAGGTACCTCTAGA
>JTDE01004036.1:0-16064 GCA_014338405.1 Paragonimus skrjabini miyazakii
ACATTCACAAGGTAATGTGGACCAGGGCGGTGGTACTGGCAAGGCAACTCTCACGCCGCGGGGAGTTTAGGATTTTGGGGACGTTGAAGGTGATCTCACTACAAGCGGTTAGCGGTCGTGCGGCGTCAATCGTATATTTGTGTGAGTGTTGTACCCGTCAGTGTCTCTACTCGTTCGAACGAGTGTTCAAGTACACGTAATATTTTGTGGTAGAATGGTACAAATGACAATTTATACTTGATAAACCTGATAATCAAAGATGAACACGACACTACACATTTTCAATACTGAATAAATAACATTGTTACAGGGAACGTGAAATCCTCGGATAACAACAGAGACCCTCCTAACAGCACAGTACACTCGAGATTATTTACCACGTTTGGTATGTGCTTTTAGAGGATTTATTGCAAACGCATTTAACTCTCCATTTTAGATGAAAGTGCCGCGCAAACAAGACTTGAAGCGAATAACAAAAAGTCAGCCGCACTGGTAAATTTTTCGCTCAAATCTTTGAGAAGACAAGCTTGTTTTTATTCGGATTATTTAGCTGAATGTCGAGAAGGAACGGCTGCCTACTAATCAATACTCTGCTGTCGATACTTTTATAATTCAAATTTCGCTCTCAAAAGGTGCTGTTTGTTATTCAATGTAGTATCATCCCGGATCATATTTTTAGCTAGAATTTGCGATGTATGTAAGTTATCGTTTCCAATTTTTCCGTTGTTAGGTCGCGCGTAAACTGTATTCGGTGTATTTCCTCGGGCGTTTGATCTGCAACGCAGGTGGTCGTCTTTGGGTTGAAGCCGTTGGAGTTTTCGACTGCGTAAGTTATATGCATGACTTACTAGGCCTCTGGCTTATGCTCGTCGCTTTTTATCACCATTCCACATTCTTGTGGCCTCTTCACAGATTTGTTTTTCCCTCGGTGCCTCCACTCCGTTGAACGTTACAGATCAGATGACCACTCAGGGGCCTTATGCATTGGCGGATTTTGTGAGATTGGAGAAGATCGGGGAAGGTCTGACCAGTCTTCTTTAATATCATTTTCTTCTCTAGGAACCTATGGTGTTGTGTACAAATGTAAGAATAAGCGGACGTCCAGGTTAGCGGCATTGAAGAAGATACGTTTGGAAAACGATGAGGAGGGGGTGCCGTCTACTGCCATACGAGAAATATCTTTACTGAAAGAGTTGCAGCATCCTAATATTGTCAAGTAACAATTGTTCCTCTTTATGTTACTGTTCGCAGCTTGGAGCAGGTTATCATGGATGGTGGTCGACTCTACCTTGTATTTGAATACCTCAACGTCGACCTCAAGCGCTACTTAGATGATCATGGACGGAAAAACCGCCTAGAGTCTGCCGTTGTTAAGGTACTGAAAGAAAAAATATTGTGATCAGTTGCAGAGTTTCATGTACCAAATGCTTCAAGGACTGCTGTTCTGTCATGGAAGGCGGGTGATCCATAGAGATTTAAAACCGCAAAACATACTTGTGGATATTGGCAGAAAAATAGTAAAACTTGCCGACTTCGGACTTGCCAGAGCATTTGGCATACCCGTCAGGGTACTCACTCACGAGGTGTGTCAATTCTTTGTTCTGCGTTGATCATGCAGTTTATTTCGCTTCCTGTTGAGTCGCTTGCAGTCTTCATGACGAAATCCTCTAAGTCCCGTGTTTTTAGCCGCATGGTTTGCAAGTGGTCGTAATCTCGACGAACAAGTGTTTTTTTTCTAGCTGTAGCTTTCTGTGCACTTTCATGTACTTGTGCCTTTGAAGAAGTGAGTTTCCCACCTGCGTGTCGTATTAAATGCGTCTTTTCTACGAAACGCTAAGTTTTGTTTGTATGGAGAACACTTACGGCCGTCCCGTTAGATGTACGGCAATGCCAGAGCTTTTGCTACAACGCCTAAAACGTGGGTTGCCGTTGCAGCTTGCCTAAAGTGTCCGCGCTTTCTTGAGGTTATGTTGACTCGTCGAATACACATGTGAAACTTCCTTTGGTAAATTCCAGTGGACGTAGCGATCGTCACCTAATATGATTTCCGCTACCCAATCGCGGCAGCTTAGTTGTAACATTACAGGTTATCAAGTACAATTACCTTGTCGTGACTAGGTCTAAGCAATCTGACGGTGCCCGGCCCACATGCCGCCTAGTACGTTTTCGGATGCAAACTTGTCACCAGCATGATTCCAGCATTTCCGTGAAAGGTCAAGTGTATAAAGCTACTACACGAACTATCATTTTATATCTGTTAATGCTTGTTCGGTCGAACCGAGTGTAGTTACTACGTCCGCTTTCAGCAACAGGTTTGTCCGACGCCTTTCTGGCTAATAATGGAAACACGGTGCCAGAAATAAAAGTTCCGTGACATATCTCAGGAAGGGATAAACTGTCGACTAATGAGCCTGACATTCGTGTCTTGCAGACCCTATCAGCTTGGACTCGTCTCATGTGCCAACAAACCATCCTCCATGCCATACCGCATTTGTAAGTGATGTGTTAGGCGGAAGTTGTAACCTGGTAGTCTGTGCGTTACTTAGGTTTGGCTTGCGGACATATTGTTGTTGGGGCTTGTTTCAGTCAGGCATTTTCAGCTTCCATATACGCGGAACGACAGTCATCCGTTTGAGGGTGCTGTCTGATATGCCGGAAAACAAAAGCCGGTTGTGCTTGTGTCACAGATTCTCATATGAACCGACACAATGCCCTTTTGTTTTCTGATTTTTCCTTAGTGTGATTCACAGTTTTCCTCGTTATGGCACGTATGACACTGTGTACCTGATCGTGCTGACTGCGTGTGTATACATCCTAAACCCTTCCTAGTTTGACTTGAACGGGGAACGTGAAGGCAAATCTTGATGTCTGTCGTTTGATCCTTTTGAAAACAGCCTGGTTGGAGATCCCGTGTGACTGAAGGCTGCAGTCAGTTCAGTTCAGATCACAGGACTTGAGGCTAGTAGCCGGTTGATGTCCAGTTTCTTGCACCAGTGAGCTCAGATGATCCTACCGAGCTGCGACAAATGGAGAAGCAAAACTTCCTTTCAACAATGTTTTGGAATCTTCACTGGTATGTAGAACACAGTATATTATTGAAAGAGCAGCGAGAATATCCCCGATCAAGTCCTCAACAGGACCATGCAAGCGATCGTTTGGGTGCCAAAGGTTGAATGATGGAGGGAAGCGGTATTAGAATCACCGTCAGCAATCATGGTCATTTGCTAGTTGTGCCCGATTTTTATGAACTCCCCTACTAAACAGTAATAATCATTGACTAACGAACCTTGCATATTTTAGCAGTATATTAACACCCTTATGAATTTAGCATACAGAGTAGTGGCAAAATTGTTATTGGTGGTTGTAAAAATACTTTTTTTTGAAGAGGCAACCCCTTAGGGTTAAAATGTGTCAATACTTTGGGCTTCCGCGTTCTATGCTTACGATTGCTTTTACGAGGTAGCATCAACGAGTAAGCAACAAAACGGCTAAGAAGCGGATATTTACTTGTGACTGTCAAAAAAGTTATTTTGTTCAATCCCTACATTTGCACAGACTTAGGTGGCTAAGTCTTGAACCAAGGATGCCAGCTAGTCGTCCGCCACGCCAAGCACTGTTTGCCGACGGAGCGGCCCACTGGACAGTTGACTTTGAGCAGTGGATTGAGGTCGTTTACCAAGGGGTGAGCACAAGGTTCAAGGTAACATTAGAGTAAAGGCGGCGACTTTATATCGGGTTCGTCTCTCTGTTTGACACTCTTGTGATTCACGTTGGGAGGCTAGAGACGTCAAACGAGTTGTCGGCTGACCAAAGTTACGTGCCAGTTGCTGTCGTTTCATTGAATTTCATGTGGCATAAGGTAGTGAAAGCCGCAATGTGGCCATCTCGTGAATGCCGTCTTGTTTCTGTTTGCAACTTGTTTGTCCCTTTGTACGGTACCAGCACCTAAATGTTGAATGTTGACCTTTTTATTTCGTTCACTTTCAAACCGGAACATTTCCCCCCATTGTTTAGTAGTTAGTCATTGTCAACCAGTAATGCACTACTGTCGACCAAGTGTGCCTGGGAACATGGCTAAATGCTGATGGGCTTTGCGTTCTGCAGCGTTGTTCGGCTCATAGGTGTTTATTCTTGAATCGTGTCACGTTTGATATACTCCTCTAGTTACTCGTGATTTTCCTGGGGGAGGCTTTCAGCGCATTTTCTAAGAAAAAAAGCGACATGAGAACAACAATCTTACACGATTTGTTTAAGTAGTTTTTGAGCGGCTATTTTTTCACTTCCCTGGAGTTGAACATCTACAATAAACTTGTGACAGAATATTTCCGGGCCGTCAGATGAGTGAGTGGTGACGGGGTTATAAAGTACGAGAAACAATCGCCATAGAAGACCTGTTGAGACAATCACCTCGAGAATAAGGTCCGCATAATTTCGTTGCATAGTATAAGTAAGCAGGCTGGTAGACATCTTGTAGACCGCTGTCTCCTGAGCTCCGAAAAATGTTTGTCATTTTTGCGTACGTTTTTGCAAGCAATAGGTCGGAGTACTTGATAGTGTAAAGCATGTGTGCAACGTCACAATCAATTGGCATATATTTTGGAAGTTCTACATTTTGTTACTGATAACCAGTGGTAGGTATATAGTCTATGCTTGTTGGAAATCACGTACCCTCTTCGGGGCGGCTGGCATTGGTCAAAAGTCGGCGATCAAGTAGTCAGGAGCCATGAAAACCTTGACAGTCCCACTGGTTGTGGCATATTGGGTAAGAAGATGTCACCTGTCTATCTGTGTCGCCAGTTAAAAATGTTTTCGGACATGGTAATGTTTTTCAGTCGGTGGCGCAGTTGTGGTTTTACCTCTCTCTTACGTTTTTATTTGTGTATTAATTTGTGTGCCATATCATCATCATCATCATAGACAGCAATACATCAGTGGTTCACACTGATGCTTAACTGCCACATATCATATACTGCTATCAACATCAGTGGTAGTCCGAGCCATGGTATCGGCCAAGCCAGAATAGGTATGGTTGTCAGCGCAACCGCCGAGTCCATATTTATCCGTCGAATTTCTGATAGTATTAGGTTGTACGCTACGACTTTGGACGTCGCGAACCCTTCCTGGTATGTATTTGTAGTGTCGGTTTATGCTGCCACTGACTGTATGTACACTGTCGTTTACGTTGAGTTGGTCGCACTTTAACGATTAACTCCGGTACTCTATTGACCGGGTAAATGTACTGGACCAGTTGGTTGGCTGATGTGGAATTGTGTTTGGGTCGTGATTCACGAGTGGGGATCGACTGAAAAAGCTCTGTCGAGCGCCAGTGATTTTTAACGTGTACTAATTTCCAGTATAATGCATGTCAATGCACAGCTTGGCACTCTTATCTAACCTTGGTCTCAGATAGTCTACTTAAATTACGTCGGTGGCGTAGCGTTAACGGGTCGTTCTTCCTACTGAAACACTTGTCTGGGCTCAGGCTTGGCGGATGCTATTTTGATCCAAACGAACGACATGACCTTTATATCAAATTCTAACACGCCAAACCTTCACACACATCACATGAATCAGGCGTTTCTGCCTGCAGCAAGTTACCATGAATAAAACAAACGCTAATTTCCAGAGAGGTCTCTAGAATCACCAAACTCAGTCTCCTCAGACATTTCTTGTAGTAGGCTAAGAAAATATATTTCAATGGATTTCCATTGAGGTGATGCCTCCGGGTGGAGAGCCCGGAAAATTGAGAAAGCTGACTTGTCGGATGCGCCGTTCCTGCATGAAGCCACTAGTGGGATATTCCAGCTTCGTTCTGCCGACTCCAGGAGGCGATGCTAGTTCCATAATTCAATATCTAGATCGTCAGACAGTGTAATCTGATGTACAGTTAAGCTGTTACCCTCACGCCTATAAGCTGTTGCCCTTTTTTGTCAATTTAGGCCCATCTAACCGCACAGAGGCCCGCGGTCGTCTCAAGGTTATTAAACGTTCTTATGCTATAGCTCCTTATTACCTCGTGTCTTCACTATTCCAAGGGTAACAATAATGGCTTCACCCTCTCTGTTCCAACTAGTGTGAACAATCGAAAGTTTCCCGTTTGACTAAGGTAGTCTTTATCACTTCCCATACTTAAGCTACAAGAAAATTATCCGATAAGTCTGAGGTTGTGGCGTTTTGTACATATCGTCGACTCACAGATGCCCAGCAAGCAGAGACAATTTGCGTGCTTACGGGGTGTGTAAATCGCATTTCTACTCCGCCGACTTCTGGAATACCATGATGCGTACTGCCGGTTAACCGCCGTTGTATTTATCAGTTATTAAAATGTTTAACCCAGTGGATCGACGTGCACCTTTGGAGTCGTTTTTGATGTACACAAATTACCAGTGCTGTACTCCAGTACATTCGAAATTTTTGATTCGGTTGCTTATTTTACTGGATTCGGACATCTTGATATTGATTTAAATTAGGACGTTTTTAACAGATTCTTATCCGTTTTTACCTTTATTACTTCAATTTTGCTTGTGTATTTATTTTGTCAACTGGTTGTGACAATAGTGGCTTCGTTGTGTTGCTGCGTCAAAATTCTTTGATTGGATGTAGAAAAACTACAGAAATCACATCAGGTACTTCACCGACTGAGCTGCTTAGTCACATCAGAAGGTCGGAATTTTAACATATAGGTCACGATTTCACTGTCTCATGCAACATTCGGGAGACTTTTATGGCAGGGTTCTCGTAGACGGTCAAGGTTGCGTAGGGGCATGTGATTTTTGCCGCTTGTTGGAATATGACTGAAATCAGTAAATATGTCAAGCCAATTTTTCGTCAGTGCGAAGGATTGCCATACCAGTGACGTCTTGTATGGATATGTTTCGTTTATGATCTTCAGTTTTGCTCTGTACGGAAATGGCCACAAACTGTATTGTCACTTTCTCAGGTCTGGATGGTCTGTCGTCCATCGTGTACGATGTGTACTTTGGCCAACCCCTCTCGATTAGATACGGTTCTATCACAGTACCTAATGGCGATACTTCATAATATACAGATTTTTGCTCTGGAAATTCATTATGTCTTACACTTGACGTCCAGCCGGCGTTGGCCTCCACAATGTACACAGACGTACTCAATTCCAGAAACCTTAGCTGAAACATCTCTTTCAAACTGCTGTAACGGTGTCATGAGTCTTTAATATGCGGCTACTGACAACCCATAGTTTAGTCTGTGATGCACAAGTATTGAAGGTGTTTTGGAGATGTGTCTCGATCTCATTTACAACTTGGTGGTTTATCTACATAGCGTAGGTACACGTGCATTGGATCAGTTAGTATGGGAATAAGACCCACTTGTATTAGGCACCATTTATTTAGTTTTCTTCATCTTTAAATCAAGATATTTTAACCCTTTCCCATCTTTGCGTGACAGCCGACATCTAGTGTGCTACTGAACAAAGCGTGACGATGCAAAAACAGATACCAGCGCTCTCGGCAGCCCAGGTCAGAATATGTGTAATAGCCTGGCTGTCATGACAACTACAGTTCACGAACAACCGGCCACTGGAATAACGTAAAAAAAGTAAGGATGTCACTGAAAATCCCTGGAGTACACAGGACCATTCACACCACCAATGCCAATCGCCTGTTGTTTCTCCTAACCTATCCGACTACCGTTTCTGTGACTGATGGGTGTCTCAGTCTATGAGACGAACCCTGCCTGCCATGACTAAAATACGTTAATCTTTTTTATGTCAAGTTTTCATTCGTCCACATCAGTCGGTAAATGATGCTCGAAGTGGTCCATTTGATTATATGCATCAAATGCTGTTCTTAATCAGGCATTTCAGCTGTAGACTGCGGCGATGTGCCTGGTGTAGTGGCATCCGATGGGTCATTTCTAAGTGTCTAGTGGAACTCGTTTGCTAGTATTTTAATTTAACGTTTACAACAAACAAGTGAATTCCTTGTTAGAAATCCCAACTGGTGATAGCTCTTTGTTAGACCAATTCTCCGTAGTGCTCTGTTGAATGAATCCCTTAGTTTCTCAAATCTATCGTGCTTCTTCGGTGACATTAACCTCCACTTGTGCCATACCAGTTCGTTTTTGCAGAGTTATGCTTACTGCTTCTATACTTTCCACTTAATAATCATGTATCTTCAATTTCAGCTGGCGTTATCAGTTTTAATGGGAATTCGGTTATCCATTTTGTTGCCATATTTGTTTTATTATGTAAGGTTGTTACCCTCTGGTATCGTGCCCCCGAGATCTTGCTGGGCGCGCAAAGGTACTCCTGTGCAGTGGATATTTGGTCTATGGGCTGCATCTTCTCTGAGGTAGCCACCAAGGAAGCTTTGTTCCGGGGGGATTCGGAAATCGATCAGCTGTTTCGTATTTTCCGCCTGCTTGGGACTCCTTCTGAAGATGTATGGCCCGGAGTTACCAACCTTCCAGATTACAAGAAAAAAGGTTTTCCTATGTGGCGTGACTCAAAGCTCACGACTAACGAAAATATTACGAAGGCATTTGATGATGTGGGTTTAGCCTTGCTGCAGGTAAGCCTCCAGAAAATTTACCACTTTTCGTTCATGTCTATCAACAAAATCAATTTTTCTAATTTGTGAAAATACTATGTTTCCGAGCATTAAGGATCGTGTGTTCTGCAGTGTCGTTTCCAACGCTTTCTTTTTACACCTCATAGACACCATATACACCGATGCAATCCTTTCTGGCTGTGCGTTCCCACTGGTGCTGGTGCATCATATCCTCTTGTTTTTATTTGTTAGGCAATGCTGATCTACGAGCCATCTCGTCGGATTACCGCTCGGGATGCTTTGCTGCATCCATATTTTACTGATTTGGACAAGAGCACCGTCCCAGCAACCGGTGAAGAGTACATTGGTCTTCCTCTGGACCAGTTGCCGCGTGAAGTGGCTGCCGTGTTTTTGGCCGATGCAGGGGATGTTTATCGAAACTTGTCGGATTCAGAAAATGTCGGCTCTGTGTACCAAATTCATCCGAAGACGGTCGAATTAGGCAGTGACTCAATCCCGACAGCCAAATTTCTTAGCGCATGTCAAAAGAACGATCAAGCGCCAATGGACGCTAATGCACAGCCGGCCGTTGTTCCTCTTGCAGATAGCCATGAAGTTAACATGTCGATCGCCTGAATGCTGGTTTCCTTGTTGAATTGTTTTTTTTTTCTGTTAGGGGATTTGTATAGTTTACGTAATACTTCTATGTACGATATTTATCTTATCCGGGTTTTTCATTCATCTTTTTTCCGATGGTTCTCTGACCGATGTTCATTGGTTGAATTTTTTCGACTCACCTGGCTATTATTTTCAATCCCTTGGAACTTAAACGTTTTCTCCTAGTCTAAAGACTGTTTCTGTCAGTGTTGAATGCTCCTGGTTATTTGTACTGTAAAGCTCCTTTAACGTGCTCAAGAGTGAAATGTTTCCAACAGAGATAGCCATGAATCAAGTCCAATATACTGAACCATACTTAATCACCGCCAACTGGGGTGCAACAAAATGATGAATTAAAAAGGTCAATCGTGTAGGTTTGCCAAAAAAGGTTTTTGTGTAACTTGTTAGATTTTTAGCGCGTGAACGCCCGTTTTCTTCGCTTCGGTTCATCGTCTCGTGGTCTCGTTTTCGCTGCATTACGCACTTTTCCTGGTTGAACGCCTGTTCAACGACTTTCTTTTTTTACTCATCCTCTGCTGTGAACAGTGGTTTAGAACCATTGGACTGCAATACGTGGTTGAAGAACTTAAAGGGGGCTTGAAAGAAGCTCAAAGATTAAGAGTCTGAGTTTCAGCCGGATTCATATCAGCCAAAAAAACGGATCGTTCAAACATGGTAACCGTACTAGCAGGTTTGCTACGGCTTTACGCTTAGAGCTCGAAAGTAGGTCTATTCTAATAAATCCGTCAGGTTACTTGTCAGTACTTAATCATCAGACTTAATCATCAATCTGTTTTTTCTGTCGGTTGATATCTACTACGCATTCCATGAGTACGTTAAGACAAGTCTACTAAGCTGTAACGCGATTTACTCTGTCTTGCTATCGGTTGTGCTGCGACTAAGGACTCACCCTTCTGATAATTCATATTCGACTGGACTGGAGAAGGTGCACGCTGCTTATTGCCGACTGATCTTCAGGACAAACTTTTATTGCTTGATAGGGACGGGTGTGAAAGTCGGCTAATTTGCTTTTCGGAAATCGTTCTTCAGCTTGGATTTTGTGAATGAAATGGTGATTGTGTTTTTTCTGTCGACACGACCAACAATTATGGATATCATGATGATATAAAAAGAGGTTATCCATGGTTAAAACAATGAGACTAATTCTGGTTTCCCAGCATGCAATCTCGTAAGTTAAGAAACGTGCAATTTCCAACATGACAAGAAGGGTGTTCATGCTGACAGACAACAAAATGAATTTTCTGTGTTGATGGCGTTTGATAGACCGTTTGCGCAATTCATTGGTCCTCTTTTGTGCGTTGTTTTGCTGCCTGTGGGAAGAATGGCATCGGATTTAGTTTGCAGTGGAGTTTTTCAATTCGGTATTCGGAAATATCCCTACAATAAGCTTGTTCACATTGATTGTAGTGTATAACCCTAACGTAAACTTTCACTCAGGCAATCTGTTTACCACTACTGATGTGCAACTTTGACTACAGAATTTAGTTGTGTATATATGTACCTGTTCAAAACTTACCAATGTGTCAAACATCTCCATTAAGTTTTTGCGATGCTCTCTTTTGGCCAATTCCACCTGTTCCAACATGGCCAACAACTGATCTCCATGAGATAACATATTGATCACGGAGGTCTCCAGTGCCTCGACTCGTTCAACCAATTCCTTATAGTCCTGTG
Organism: Paragonimus skrjabini miyazakii; assembly: GCA_014338405.1. Taxonomy (NCBI): domain Eukaryota; kingdom Metazoa; phylum Platyhelminthes; class Trematoda; order Plagiorchiida; family Troglotrematidae; genus Paragonimus; species Paragonimus skrjabini miyazakii. The sequence goes on from JTDE01004036.1 coordinate 10,881, forward strand.
GATCGACATACTGATAGAGGGCAAACAGGGTGGTGAAATTGTTAAGTAGCATACTATGTTATCCCACTTAGATTCGCAAGTTATAACTTTCATTGCAGTAAGCGTTGTACTAGTCACTCTCTCGTTAGAGATTCATACAACCCAATTTTTTTAGTGCTTGTCTGCCCTGGCCTGACTCATATGCGATCACGTTTTACATTGCTGTTAATTATATGTCTCAATGAATGCTTCGCGTGGTTCCGGATTTTCTGGCACCCTTTCAGCGCACAGAATTTATTGTAAACATCAGGTGGCGTTTTCTTTTCAGTGGGCAGTGATTTACAATTTTGTTCGTAGACTAACGTAGCTTAACGTGTATTCATCTCCTCGATTAGTTCAAAGTACAACGTTATGTAGGGTCTCATAGTTGACATTTCAGGTGAGTGCAGTTTCTCGCAAATTAAGCTTATCTGATGGCACAGGAATGGCTCATTTTTATGCGCTCGAAGACTGGTGCCGTCTGAATAACTCACATGTCCTGACGCTGGCCATCAATCACGTGGTTGCAGGTTTGTGTCCGAGTTATCTTAATTGTCTCATTGCAAATTTTGACATTATCCAACCTATATTTAGTCTGATTTGTCGTGTGGCAACACGTCACTTACTGTAAAAGCTTAAAATTTACGCTACTGACATTATGGGTACCAATAAATGTCTTCCTCCTGTGCTAGTGTGAGTGCTATCTTTTCATATTCTCATTCCACTCTAAGATCGTACATGCAGATTAGGTACCAAGCATACTCACTTCAATTTCATCCGTACCAGTGTGGCCTTCTTCGGTAGCTTCATCATCTGTTCCGTGTCCTTCGTCTTCTTCCGGCGGCTTAAAGGCCTTGTTTACCTGTAAAGACATCACTTTTGTTAGACGGTTTACACGACGGTCTTGTCGTTAGCAGCTTTTGTAAGCAATTGACTGTAAGTTTCTTTTACGTGGTAAAATACCTAATTATCACTTTTACCAAAAGATTGGTCATGGACCACGCCAACTTACCCCTATCTCGATTTCGTCTTCCATGATTCGTTGTTCCCGTATGTTCAAGCAGTTGTCACCGTCGGCATCGTACTTGATGAAGGTGGAGGCGATTTCAGTGTCTCCATATCCGTATCTGAAATATGAACAGGTTGATATTTATGTAGGTGATGCAGTTGACTTTACTCATGGACAGAAGTAATTGATGTTTTTGTAAAAGCTTAAAAAGAATAACTGGCTTTTTCTCAATTTCAATGACTGACCAGTGCCATGAGACCGGCTGAGCGGTTCTAGCCCACTGATCACACGTAAACACAGCGCACCCGCGGACAAAACAAACGGTCGGGGTCAGTTACTGTCGACTAACTAGGCTCGGACTTGTCAGGAAAAGAACACAGCTCTCGCTCTGGATTCACTGCATTTCTGTGTGCGTACGATCGATCTCCTAGAAGCTGTTGAGTACCACCCATTCTTGGGTTAATTTTCACACGAATCCGCCGTACCTCACCTCTGTCTGACTGGATTTTGGACAAAAATAGACACTGCGCTCAGTAGGAATTCGCCGTCACAAGGTTAGTCATCTTAAGGCGACGAGCTTAACCCATAGAACCATATACCAGTGTGTCTGAACGTAAGCATCTTTAAATAGCTGGTCACTATAGACGGATGATTTTGTTTTTTGGTGTGCTCTAGAGATACCCTCGGTCAACCGTCAGCTAATTCACAGACTAAATCCCTGTTGTCTTGAGTCTCCACGCGTACTCCTCCGTATCAGTTTTTCTGGCGAACTCATGACTTGCCGGTTCGCATTCTCGTCTGTTTCCAAATTTCGGTCTTTAACTATCGATGGACATATACCCAACCGAGTGAGTGTAGGTGGATGAATCGATGATATTTGGCAAAGGTCGCAGTCGACCGGTAAAGGGAAGTAAGCAACGGACGACTGGTTCGTTCGCTTTGGGCGGGCTAATATTGAGTGTACGTACAAAAGTGCGGTGAGTGATAGCCATTCTCTTCTCATATTGTCCAAGTCGGCCAACGGATCTTGTATGGCAGCTAGGCGTCAGTGAGAACCATTGATCTGTTGCCATAATGATGATAAAACCCATGTTAACCGCTCTTGTCCAAGAGCATATGTCCGTTTTTCTTCATTGGAATTTGTTGTGGTACCACTGGATAGCGATCCCTTATGTGGATTTGTGAACGGATTAATCTGTAGATCAGGTAAAGAATGGGGAAAACATATTTGGCCACTTTGGAGCCGACGTAAGCAGGTAACATTTCTGCAGTGAAGCAGCACTCAGGGTTAAGTTGGGTCATCAACTGTGCGTACAACTTTGTATACCATATAAAGAGGATAGAAGGTCCTCATTTTCAAATCGTCCTTTATGACCGCATTGATACAATTATTGATACATATTGATACATTGATACAATTATACATCAAGTGACTGGGTTAAAAGAATCGCTAGTTTTGGCATTGCTCATCATTAGTAGCTTGACGCAACTAGACGAGGCTGATCATGAGTAAGGGATAACTTCGTGTCGATTGCATCTGAGGTACTTTATAAATGAAAACTTGTACGGTAGTGCCGAGTGATTGGTCGATTGTGCTGTTATTCGTTGCACCCATGTATTGAATGTTCGTCGCAGGATGCGGTCAGTGAATTGAACAGTGCGGAAAAACGTTCAGTGTGAAACGTCATAAGCACTCTAGTTACACGTCTAAGTACTCGTTTTATTGACGCGCAGTTTGAGCCTATCACCGTGCCGGAAGCAGCTCCTATCCATTAGGCAGTCAGATCCATGATCATTTCTCGTGGTTCTGGTCATTTATTTAAGATTCATTGATTACGGTGCACTCACAGTGATCGTCTGGTATTGAAGTCTAAGCGCCATACCACGTGCACCTTTTAGATCTACTGTCTGTTGAGGAATGGCTGTGTGCGATTGTTGGCGACCAATTGCGGTTGACGTACCGTCTGTGTTCAAGCTACGTCGGTGAGTGTGTGTTGTCCGTAAAAACGTGATATGAAGTTGAGACTGGTTTTATGGACCGGATCTATGGTAACCGTGCTTCGTCTTTAAAGGCATACATTTCCTTTAATGATGCAGTTGGCCAGCTACAGTCTTAGCACCGTCATCCAGGCAATTGCTTGAGACGCCTCCAGTGTTTCAGAATCAATCATGCGCATCCATGGCTGTAATGACAAATTCCAAACTGCTTTTTTCAATAATTTTTATCTGTCTTCGTCCCACCAATTACTCCGTAACCTCAGCGATTGTCAGTGTCTCTTTCTTAAGAGCCGTTGGTCCACTCGTTCTCCCTCTCTATACAACTGCTCATTCGCGATTGCACATTGTTTGGGTATCTTTCTTGCTTTTGTTCTAGAGTCGTCTAGACATACTCTTTTGGTTTGTAATAACGTTAAACAACTTGAGTTTTACGTAGAACGATTAAAATCCCTGTCACTTCTTTAGTGGCTGGTTGCACAGTTTGTGTTTACATTTCCCTACATGCTGGTTTTACTGCTTGCCTGTTTTGTGCCGACGTTTTTATAGGTGATTGGAATTACTATCTATCTGTGGCCTTTCTCTATATGGTCAGCGGCTTTCATATTATCTCCACTTAAAGCATGCGGTGTCTTGCCATTTGCTGTGATGCCGAATCATGTCGCTGATTCATTCAGCTCATCCTAACCCTCGTTTCGCTTGATTGACCTTGAAATACTGAATGTGATGGGTCGGTGCTCATATCTGTTTCAGACGGTTGTACTGTGTTTTAACTGGACGTGATCCAGCTCATACTGTGATCGAAGTGTCTGCACACAGGGAGGGACGCAACAGGGTGATCAGTCATTACACGCAATCCAATACTGGCTTTAGTCTTCTTGAACAGAACTTACTTTTTAAGTGCCATGCGGTACTCATCGAACGGAATAACCTCACGGTCGAATAGATCGGCGGCTCGCAAGATCTGTACCAGCGATTTTGTGGACTTCTTTCTCATCATGTTGAACATCTCTTTGGCACTCTATTGTTTGAAATTAAAATGTAACAAATTCATTACTTTTTTGTGTTTAAAATAAAATTGCTGTGTTTATCTGTTACGATTGGAAATCATCTGTCTAGATATTCTGACATTCGCAACTCAATGATGCTTGTTGAATTGTCTAGGTAATCAAAAACTTGTGGATATCCTTGTTACCAGCTTCACTGAACTTAATCATCAGCTGATGTTAGCCTTTCATTTAACAGTGAGTGTCCCAAAATTCTAACATGGTAAGGGAATGTTCCTCTGTAAATGATTATATTGTCACATGTTAGTGTGTTTTTAGCTCTGCAAATCGCGTATTAACGAGTGGGGATGTGACTCTGTGTTTCTATGCCAGTGTTTACTATTGATCTAATACGGAACTCGGGGTTGACTTAATATGCTGACGGTCGTCGCTGTGACTTGCCCACGAGACAAGTGGATGGATTGTAGTTTTTCCTTCGTAGTGCTAGTTTCTCAGCGAGATTGTAGAGTTTCCCGTGCTCTTTTTTTCAAAAAGTATTTGTCATCGTTGGCAAAATTCATCAGGAGTTCATACGGATGGTTTGCTAGTACAACCATTTCATAAACTATTAACTGGGTAAAACAGAATGAATTCATAATAGACAAAAACAATAATGAATCCAATGCGCGAATTCTAAAAGTCCGCGCTCATACACTCAGGGTCACAGAGCCTACATGTAGTGTGCAACAAGTGGCCACAAACGAACAGCCTTGTATTATGTATAGGTGAGGCGGTATCTTTGACTGTCTCGTTTCACGAATAGTCTAAACGGATATGGCAGTTTTCATGCCATAATGTGTGCTCACTCACTTTCTTCAGCCAAGAGGCCAGTTGGCTCAAGAGGACTACATTCATGAAATATGCTTGCTGTGTGCGAATTGCCAGTGATCGCTTTTATTTCCATTTGCCAGGTTATAGATTGGCCACTTCACATCTTTTACCAATCAGCTGTATACTCGGTAAAAGTTACACCGTACAATAAACGATAGATCAGCTTTCTTAATGCATGACCTAACCTGAGTTGACGTATTTCCGGTATCTAGTTGAGTGCAACTGCTTGTTGTTTGTGCCCATTAACCCACTGCTTAATCTCGGTGGTTATATTTCTTGGCACTG